>VZTO01012843.1:285467-345203 GCA_013400615.1 Syrrhaptes paradoxus
AAAGAAAAAAAAAAAAAAAAGGTGTTCTTCCTGATTTGAGGCTCAGATGTTGTGCAGACAAATGACATCGGACACACAGACAAACAGCAACTGCAGGGAGCGTGTACGCAGGGCAAGAGCAGCGGAGCGGGATGAAGGAGAATTCAGTTGACTGCTCTTCCAGTTAATCCCCATCACAGCCCTCAGCCCTGCCTGCCCCAATGACCTGGACCTTCCATTTCTTTAGGCTGACCCATGGGATGGGACTAAACAGAGCTGACCTAATCCTCACATTTCTTTACGCTAATGCACATGATGAGAGTAAGTGGGACATGACAGCTCTGCAGTTTAACCCCCAAAAAGGAAGAGGATAGCAAAGGTCCCCCATTGGATTCATTTCGTAGTAAATGTCTGCAGTCTATTCTTGGAGCCAAAATGTTTCACAGGTGGAGGGGATGTAAGCTGGGGAGGGGATGCCCACCCAGCAATGACGCCAGGCATGGGCGCTCCAGCCTCAGTTCATCACTGCCACAGGACACAGCAAGTCACAGGTTTACTTCTGATTATTATTCAGGGTGATTTTCCTGTTTTATGCATTCCTTCTCAGGTGCATAGATGTCTTGGGGCAAGGGCTTTGGCTGAGCAGCTTCTGCAGGTGATAAAACCCAAGGCTGACGGGAAACGCAGCAAGGAGAAAGGGTTTTAGGAAGCTCTAGGATGAACGTGCAGCCTGACTGAGTCTTGACCACATCTTAAAAGAGAGATGCTACTGCAGTGCCATCTCCTTAGTACTTATTCTGGCCGTAAGGTCCTCTGGGCTATGTAGCGGCTCTGTAGGCAGGAGACCCCAAGATGCACAAAACCAGGTTTGCTGGCTGCTAAGAAGGAGCAGTGGGCACCCTGTGCCCCACACAGTGTGAGGACATTTACACACATCTCTGGTTTCCAGCCCAGCCTCATCTGGTGTTTTGCTCCCTGTCCTATACCCTGCTCTTTGGTGGGGAAAAGAGACACTCACAGTCCTATAACCCTCCCTAACGGAAAAGGGGTTTGGTTCAGAGGGCTTTACCGGGTTCACCTCACCCCAAAGCACCCTCCCATGCCTTGCAGCCCCAACAGCACACACAGCCATTGTGGGGTCTCCCACGAGCCCCCCACCTGCTGCTAATGACTGGGGTCACTGACAAAGCAACCGGTGCAACCACAGTGACCCAAGCTGATGCCACATCCTCTGCCACCAAAACAAGCCTCGAATGCACTGGCAGGCGTGGGTGCTCCTTCAGCCTCCTCCAGCCCAGGGAGCGGGGCAGGAGTGACCTGTGGGGCGGTTCCCCGGGGATGGAGCCACATCTCCTCCACAGCTGCAGGGTTCGTGGCTGCACAAGCACTTAGCAACAACCAAAGGATTATTTTTAACTTCCATGTCTTATGTGGTCCTTTTGTCTCTGCCCTTCAGCTCCTGCTTTATGAGGCAGTGCTCAGATTCCGCCTTTTTACACAAACTAAATAAACAAAATCCCCCAAATCAAAAACCTCAAGATAACAAGACTTGACACGACTTAAAAGAAAGCATTGCAGATGTGGTTTAGGCTCTGTTCCTTAGCCTTTTTCTGCTGCAGACCACCCTCTTCCCTTCCAGCAGGGGCTACATCTGCCTAATGCCACCCCCACCTCGGCACGGCCGTGGGCAGAGGGCACAGCCGAGCTCCGCTTCCTCCCCAAACCACGCTCAACCCATCACCTGAACCTCCAAGGTTAATAAATTGAATACTACCCATTTCTTTCTTAACAGCAGCTTCTTGTAAAAGCTTACACACTAGGAATGAAGAAAATTAAGACAAGAAAAACAATTTAAAGTTGGATCACTGTTATTCTCACATCTGAGCCTTTGGATACACACCAGCATCCTCCGTCCACACACTCCAACAGGGCAGGTGAACAATGTCTATAGAGTAAGTTTGCAAAGAGGTCCGTTTCCATAATATGTGTCCATGGGCACAATGATTTGTATGGTAACAGGCCCTATCAGAAACCCCAGGGTGGAGATCCCAGCGGTGCCATCACACCCGAGCGCTGCTCTCCAAGCACAGAGCTCTATCGCACAACCAGAAGCTGCCAGGCTGGCACCAGAGCCGTCGTCCCACCGGACCTCCCGCAAACACAGCGCTGTTAAACGTCCTTACAGCACGCGGGACAGGGAGCACCGAAAACAAATTGCAGAAGCGGGAGTGAGATTTCTAATTTGAGGTTGTGTTAAAACAAACAAAACTGCTTATCTTACTGGGACTCAGTACAGGCTAAAACCTCACACAGCTTCCTCATTTAATCAAACCAAGAAAGGGAAGCATTCAGAAAGAAATACTGGGGACTTGTACATCCTCAGCAGTTTTTGAAGTGGTTTCTGCAGGGCAGCTGGAGCCACATCACACGGCAGTTTGGCTGTTCTCTGTGAACTAAGCCAGGGATTTTCAATGAGCTGTCACTTCCTACATCCCATTTCAGAAGTGATCCTGGCGCTTGCATGTATTTGCAAATTTGACACCTGATGTTTTACTGCTGAACTGAGCTTTCTGTGTCAGTGGAAGCACTGTACCAGCAAGCGAGGCCAAACTGGCGGGTCCTGCGCTCCAAGGCATTGCCATCTCCCTGTGCTTCAGCCAGACATGATCTTTACCCATCTTAACCTCTTAGGATGCTCTCAGCTGCTGAAGAGTTACAGAGAAGTTGCAGGGCTTGATTTACTATTGCAAAATGTTTATATAGCTGATTTATGGTCTAATTACAAAAAAAACAGAGAAGAGAAACCACAAACAACTTGATCTCACAAAGCTGCACCAACATCAACAGCCTGTGTGTCGCTCAGGCAGTACGGATGTTTGGGATGAGTTCCTTTGTGTTTTGGGGGGAGGAATGGCTTGCAGCATGGCCAGGGCTCATTACTTGCGCCTCGGTAATGATGTTCCTGTGCATAAACACAGTCCTGGGCTGAAGGGTGCACAAATGACACCCACATGGGGAGCTGGCTAACAGTGGTGATGGTTAAGGGGAAATTTCACTAGAGACATCAAAGTAAAGATGATGCCATGCCGTACAACCCTGCATCCCCCTCCTCCAAAAAACATCTGCACCACTGAAGCTAAGGAAGCTCAGCCTCCCAGTCTCCCTTTGTTAGAGGCAAACGTGTGACCCCCCCCCCTCCCCCGGGGCCTCTCCTCCCTCTTGCCACCTAGGTTTATTGGACCTTCAGGAATGCAATTAGCACCAAGATGTTTCCTCCTTTGTCAAACTGCCTGGCAGGAAGCCAAGGGGTTCAAAAGCTGCTGGGCGGCACAGCCAGCTGCCCCTTCCCCAGCCTGGATGCAGGCAGGAGGGAGGGCAGGCTGCAGGCAGAAAAACTGGGAGCAGAGCATTCGGGGCTTTAGGAAGCGACTGTCTGCTTTGTCAGAGCACAAAGCCATGGATAACCTGGTTGCATCTCTTTTGGAGGAACAGAGCACCTCTGCAAGCCATTCCCATGGCCCTTCCAGAAACTGGATTGGAGCTGTTAACTGGGCTCAGGGAGCATCTGAACAAACACCACTTATTACTGACCGAGCAGCATTGACTAAGAGTTGGATGCATCTTTCAGGGAGCAAAATTGTTCCCAGGAAAAGACAGGGGGGAGCAGAATGTCATTTCTTCCCCTTGTGGCAACAAAAGCAGCAACCAGACCCTGCATGACCACCCCCGAGGATGTCCTGCACACAAGGTGTGACCTAAACTCCTCTGGCTGACAAGTCTACATGTGCTGGTGGACGGAGATGTTCAGTGCTGAGCTAAATGCATGGTCTTTTCCAAGAAGGCCACCTTTGTAGTGAGAAGAGAGCACGTGCCTGCTGGAAGCCACCAGAGATGCTCGTGTAGCAGAGGGCTGTTCAGTGGGGGCAGCTTTGGGCACAGCCCTCTGCAAGCTCAGACACTTTTGGAGGGCTGGTGAAACCCCAAGCTGACAAAACCACCTCAAAAAGCTATGTCATTGTCATGGTGCTTACTGCAGCTCAGATTTAGTGTCATAACTACTGGTAATTAAAAAAAAAAAAAAAAGCCAACAAGACAACAGCAATGGAGAGACACAGGGAGAACCACCCCACCCAGCCATGCCAGGCTCCATCCCACCCCTGGAGCAAAAAGGAGGCCACTTGGCTATAAAAAGGACTTTAAAATGACTTTTTAAAACTCTTGCAAATCCCAAACCAGCTGTGCTGCTCTTTCCAGCACCAGAAGCCCTCCACAGGGACAGAAGAAACCAGGTGCAATAAGACATATAACTTGCTTTCCTGGGGAGTGGCAGAGCTCTGGCTCTCCTGATGAAAAGGAAATTTCAGCAAAGGGAAGTCCTTCCCTTGCAGCACCAACCGCTACACCAGTAACTTCCAACCTCTCTTTACAGAATCGCTGCTCTGTTTGTTATTCATATACATCCCTAGGGTGGGATGATGCTGTCAAAGCAATACAGTCGCATGGGGAACGCCCAGGCAGTACTGATCTTAATTACTTCACAGTTGAGTTTATTTCTTCCTCCATCTACATTCAAACGCCTTTTTCCTGCTTGCTCACCCCTCTTTCCACTCCTGCATCAGCAGGGAGATCCCCCAGCTCCCCGAGTCCAGGACAGTGGCTATAGAGGTGGTACCTGCCTTTCTCCCTGCGCTGCAGTGGGCAGCCCCAGGGCAATGCGAAAAATCGGGGTATCGCCTGCCCCATCTTCACCAGTGCCAAAATTTTACTAGCCAAGCTACAGGAAAATGAGCATGAACATCCTCTACACATGTAACAACACGACCACCTCAAACAGCCGGAAACATGCAACCGAAAGGTGCCCCAGCACTTACTGCCCAGCTCAGAAACACGCAGGGCAAGATAAACAGCAGGGAAAAAACCCACCACTTCCCTGGAGAAATAAGTGAAAAATAACTATTTTTCCAAACTTACACTTGTTTTGGAAATTTTATCCAAGATTTTCAGTTAAGTAAATATTGTAGTTGCTTGAAAGCAGGCAAATTTTAAAGAATAACCTTTTGTCCAGCTCTAGCTGAGAGAATTATGTCCGAGGGCTAATCCAGGCAATTATGTGTAAGGTAAATTGTGTGACCTCAGCCTGACGAGGAATTAAAGCCATTTTAGCAAGCACAGCTAAATAACTCCCCTACTGTTGCTTAAGCAAGCTGACTGGCTACATCTTTCCCAGTGAATGACTTGTTTTCCCAGTGGGCAGAAAAATCTATACGGAAAATACCTTTAGGAATCTTTAACACAGATTTTCTCTAATAAGTAACATACTGAAACACAACCTGTCCTTTCACCTGTGCTGCACCAGGGGATTATTTCAAATGCTTCATCTTTAAAAAAGATTGTTTCTGCCTACACAGGGAAGGATGGCACATACAGAAGAAATCCAACCTAAGAAGACACCAAAAAGCTTTAAAGGGTTCAAGCCTGTGCTGGTTTACTCTTTCCTAGGGATACACTTCAGTGTGCAAGAGATGTGCGTGGTTACATCAAAATCCCACCACCAAAGCCAAGACTCTGCTCATCTCCGCGGGTCCTGGGCAAGGAGAGAGCCCTTCACCCTAATGCTGGAAACTCAGCTGATGGGGATAATGCACTTTTTGCTCATTAGTGTGGATGCACTTAAACCTTGGCCTCCTTTTTCCCATGAGAAAAAGAAAGGGAGTGCAGATCCCTCCAGAACAGGGCAGATTTCAGCAGGGGGGACAGGCTTAGCCCCTTGCACACCCTGCCCACACCAGCAGCATTCCCCATTTCGGGACAGCGAAGCAGAGGGCGGGAGGGAGGAAAGGCTCCTACCTGAGCAGAGGACTCCTTTGTACCTGGCGCAAGAGAAGTCGTCGCACTCGCAGAAGGGCCCGTAGATGTTTCCGAACTCGCTCTCGTAGCAGAGGCACTGGTTGCAGCTGCACTCCCCTCTCCCGCTGCAGAGGGGTTTGCCCTCCGCCTCCCGGCACATGGCATGGTGCATGTCCCCGCTGGCCCCCTCCTCGCACTCGCACCTGGCCCCCAGGTACCCGGCGTCGCACTCGCACAGCCCGCAGGCGTAGGTCCCGTTGCCGCTGCACTTGCCGCTGGCCGGCGTGGCGTGGCCGGTGCACCCGCAGAGGCAGTTGTAGGTCACCGCCACCTCCAGCGTGTCCCGAAAGCCGGCGGGTTTGATGGTGAAGACGTGGGAGGTGTCCTCGGCAGGGCAGCTCCGCGCCTCCACCGTCACCTCGAAGGAAACCTGGGGGCAGGTTGAGATGTAAGTTAACACACATGGCCCCAGGGTGTCCCGGGAAGAAAGGCAGGAGGACAGGGAAAGTGTCCCAAGGAAAAGCCACGGAGGGAGTCCCTGGAGCAGAGCAATGGTCAGCACATCAAACTTCACTCCCAGGTGTGCAAAAAACCCCCAGAACAATTGTATGTCTAGCGAGGGCATCTGCAGTCCAGTGCACTGACATCTGCCAGTGCCACTAGAGGTTCAGCATCCTTACTGCTTTAAAACTCTTCCTGTCAGCCATCAGCAGCGATTTTCCCCATCAGGGACCGTTGGTCTCTGTGAAGCAGGAAGGACCATGCCTATTCCCACTAAATAAACAGGGCAAAACTCTAGCAAATAGCCCGGTTTTCATGCTATTAAAAAGAATAAATTTTGGTGAAACCGAGCAAGGATATAACCAATGCAGCACATGGGCCCAAGGTGCCTACAAGATCATGGATTTAGGAGGTTTTATGGGAATCCTGATCTGCACACAGAGATGTGCATCAGTCACACAGTCCCAAGCTTCCAGCACCATTTCTGATGGATGCTTCTATTAAGACTGACTTCAGAGCAGTTATGCATCACTATATGGCTATACCCCCCCCCCTACTCATTTTCTGTAGCTACAACCCAGCGTCAGGGATTTTCTCCTTGGGACCATCCTAAGGCCACTTGCTTGGCCCCCGATTTAATGATGTTGGTTGGTGGGGGTCTCAGGCTGTCTTGTGTTGCCTGGAGCTGCTGGTTAGCGAAGAGGATTAACCTTATTCCAAGAAGAAGAGCCCCTTTCCTATGCATCAGGAGGGAATGATTTTGCACTGGAGACATTTGAAGTCTCTTCGAGCTGTTGCTGTCTGCACCGTCCCGCGTGCCACGGGGTGATATGCAGATGGCAGCACAGCAGCCACTGCCAGCCAGGAGAGCTGACCCCCACAAAGCCTCCCTTGACCCCCTCCCATTCCCAAGGCCTGAAGCAAGTAGGCAGCAAGCTCAACTTACAGAGGAGAAGGAGATCAAAAAGCAAACCAAGGCGATCTGGCTAATCCTGCTCCCTTTCACCCGCTGATACCCACGCCCCTGGGACTAAACCCCAGCAGATTCGGATCCAGTGCCAGTGTTATCCTCTTTGGGGAAACTTCCTTAGCAGGAGTCAAATCTTGATCCACATGGAAGCAATGGGGCCAAGAGCAGCTGATCAAAAGGGGATGGAGGAGCAGGACATCCGTGATCCTGTGCACCTCAATACTTGGGTGCACCTAAATAGGAGAGGTACCAGTGCTGTCTCCCTGCTGCTCCCCAAATCTTCTGCTGCCGGGGCAGAAGATACCCCCAGTTAACCCAGATCAGGAGACCCAGTCATTCCCACTCATGCCATCAGCCTCTGTGGATACAGGCACGTGCGTACCCGCTGCCAAACTCCTTTAGGGCACGAGCTGCAGCACCTGGAGTGACCCCCCCCGCTCGTGCCAAAGCTGGGAGCACAGGATCAGCCACCAGATCAACTCCGCTACGTCGGGGGCTCAGGCTTTGCTGTGGGAACAAGGAGGGCATGTGCCTAGCACAGCAGCGCTCCAGGGATTGATGTTATCCGCTGATTGGAGATCCAGCAAATTCAGATGAAAAAGCTGAGGCCACCTCCCTCTTAACACTTCACATGATCCTTATTTGGCAGGGTAAAAATCCAGCTACTGTTGACTCTTTCAGACTATTTTTAAACGCCTCAGCACTTAGAGCTCTGGTATGTTTGCAGAGCCACTCTTCTCAAATAAGGCAATCGGGCTGCTAACAGACCTGCACCCACGTCCTGGCGGACAGCAATAGCCTGGAGAAGGGGAGGGGGTTCCCTGCCAGTCTGACCCCTCCTGCCCCAGCCCTGCAGCCTAGCAGCTCATTTGTCTGTATCAATATTGAATTTTAACAAGCAAAGCTTAGTTTCTCTTGTTTTTATAGAAAAGCACAGGATGGATTATGCCATGTATTCTGTTAACATTAAGGGACAAACTATATTTTTGGTCTGCGCTGCCATCCAACAACCCGAGGAACTGAACGCAGGAGAGGAGGGTTGCTCTCTTTCTGAGCATCCGGTCTTTTTTTGCAATACCTGAAGCTAACCATGACCTCTTCACCCTGGGAAAGACAGGTTTAAATTAGAATCATAGAATCATTTAGGTTGGAAAAGACCCTTAAGATCACCAAGTCGAACCATTAACCTGACGCTGCCAAGTCCACCATTAAAACATGTGCCTGAGCACCACATCTACATATCTTTAAATACCTCCAGGGATGGGGACTCCACCACTTCCCTGGGCAGCCTCTTCCAATACTTGACAATCCTTTTGGTGAAGAAATTTTTTCTAATACCCTATATAAACCTCCCCTGATGCAAACTGAAGCCATTTCCTCTTGTCCCATCACTTGTTACCTGGGAGAAGAGATGGACACCCACCTTGCTACAGCCTCCTTCCAGGTGGTTGTAGAGAGCAATGAGGTCTGCCCTCAGCCTCCTTTTCTCCAGGCTGAACAACCCCAGTTCCCTCAGATGCTCCTCCTAAGACTTGTGCTCCAGACCCTTCCCCAGCTTTGTTGCCCTGCTTTGGACACGCTCCAGCACCTCAATGTCTGTCTTGTAGCGAGGGGCCCAAACCTGAACACAGCACTCCAGCTGCAGCCCCACCAGTGCCGAGTACAGGGGACAATCATTTCCCTAGTCCCACTGGCCACACTCTTTCTGACACAAGTCAGGATGGCAACACAAGCCAGGATTCTCAAACAATAATAAGAAAACCATGGCTATTTAACGGACCAGGAAAAGACCAGCAGACCAGGGCAATAAAAATTTCACAGGTGAGAGCATGATGTGAGTATCTGGGATTACAGGGAAAAAAAAGCCCATTCTTGACTATTGCGTCCTGCTGCCTGATCAAGATCTTTTGGCTCAGGGTGCTGTAGACAAGATGCCTGTATTCCCTCTTTCTGGACTGACCATGCAGAGCCACTTTTAGCAGAGCCATTCTCTGTGGTTTCCAGATTAACATGGCTCCGCGTGAGGAGAGCAGATGAAGATGAGCAAAACTGTATTTTATTGCTCAGGACCATTCATCAAGAGAGGTAAGCAGCTGCACGGGGGGGTGAAACAGCCTCCCCAACGGATGGATCGAAAGGCAGACTCACCGTATCTCCTATTTTGAGATCCCCACACTTCCTGAGCCCGGGATAGGACAACCCGTCCTGGCATGTGGCAGTGAAGGTCAAGCCAATGTCCTCAGGACTGTCCCAGACTGTGAGTTCCACCTTGGACCGAATACTCTAGAAACACAACGGGAAAGCAAACCGTCAGGTCCCCAAAGGCAGGTGGGTTTCTTCTGCTTTAGTCTCTTCTCCTGATGTTTCCAGAGGGCAGCTACAACATCTCTGCACCTATATGAAAAAAAATCACCCTTGCACACACATTGACATTTGGTGTTGACTCAACCAGCTCAGGAGACTTCTGATGGATGCAACTAGAAACATGGGGAGCTGCCTACAACCCCTGCGGGTGGCTTATGCCCTCTGGGTTATATGTGATGACCACTGTAGCCAGGACTGAAAAGATATGGATGCACAAGAAAAAGAAGGAGGAATACATTCTCAACCACGAATCGAGCATCTCTCAGACAAAGGTGCACATCTGCACCTCCTCCTCCCCATAAGCCAGCCCCTTAGCAAAGCCCAAAGCCTGATTCTCCACTGGTAGTTGTCCTGTGATGTCCACCATACCACATAGAGAAGGTGTAAAACTACACTAACTCTGTCTTGTTTTCTTGATTTCACCCTACTGGTCAGAAAAATGTATTTTCCCTCTTCAGAGAAAATGCCAAACAAGAAGTATCCTTTCAGATGCGTCAGCTGGAAACTCCACCGTGGGAAAAAATAAACAAAAAATCTTTCTTTGTGAAACTTTTCAGAGTTAAAAACATTTTCCATCAGTGAGGTTTTGGTATTCTCCTATCCCCTTTCTTCTGCTTCTTATCGCTCTGTCCTGCTGCACACACAGACTTTTTAAGTCAAAACAAAATGGAGTTTATAAGTATTCATTCAGAAGGAGGGTTGGTTTTTTTTTTCATTCTTCCAATGGCTGGAATTGATTTTTCTTATGAGTGGTGTCCAAAAACAGACAAAGGTTTTCAAAATGGAGATTTTTGTACAAATACATTTTTTTCCAAAGCCAGCTTGCAGCTCCATCCCTCTCCCCCTTGTCCCCAACCCTCACTGAAGTGGCCAGATTAAGGAAAAGTGCAAATTCAGACCTCTTGCCAGTCCATGTGATACCAAAACCAGGGCTCACACACCAGCAAAGAGCTAATGCTTTTGGAAACAGGCAGGAAAACGGAGGAAAAAGAAGAATAATTTCTCATTGCTGCTATAATGGAGCAGCCGTTCATGGGGTGGCAGTTCAGACTCTCCAGAGCATCCATCTCCTGCGGGCTGAATGCACTACTCTGCCCAGAATTATCCCATAGAAATTAGCTGCCACACTGATACGCTCTGCCATCTCCCTGCCCAGAGCATCTCTCCGGGACATGGCAGAAGACAGGACACCAGGCTACGACCTTGTGTGGGCTCTTCCTATGTTCTTATACAGATGCCAAGATTCCTTGTTAGCCCTAGACAGGGATGCTATTAGCTTAATTGTAGTGCTACTATTACTAACCACCTTGCACGGTCACTCAGCAATACCTCCTCACAGCACCACAGCCACCACTGAAGGCAACTGCAGGTTGTTTTCTGGTCCCCCGAGCCTGATGCACATTCAGGGATGAGCAGAGGATGCTGGAGAGACCTAGAGGAAGGACTTGGCCCTGAGATGGAGCAATGTCTCTGCCTGAAATGAAGCTGTCTGCTATAGCCCAGGGGAAGTTCAATGGATGGATTGTTTCAGTGTAAAAACAAGGAAATCCTGAACCAGGGACAGCTGATGTCATGCCTTTGGGATGCCTCTGAACATCAACTAAAGAAATAATCTATTTTATCTGCTGGTGGGGTGCTCTGTTTTTAGGTAAGGGCTGTATTTCACAGGTCATTCTGCACATGGGAGACATGAGGTGAAATCTCTGCTGTACCACCAGCTCCCTTGGGCATCCCTGTGCTCCTTCTCCACGTCACACACCTTGTTTCCCTGCCCAGGGTGGATGTCCAGCCTTGACGGTGCACAGAGGAGCGGGGAGAGAGGTGGCCAAGACGGGCGGAGCACATGGGGAGAGGCGAGCTGGCTGAGCTCTTGGCAGCAGCTGCAGCACTAAAATGCACTTACGTTGTAAGCCTTGACGATCAGCTCGATGATATTCTTGGAGTCTTTGTGCAAAATCTCCACTGTTGTCCCAGGAATCAAGGCAGTAAAGTTCTTGGGAAAAGAAGAAAAAGAAAATGGAAGAAAATGCTGAGATGCAGAGAGGAAAGCAGAAGACGAGGAGGGACCACCCCACATCACATAACCCATTGGTAACTCAGAACTTTTGTAATCAAAGCATTGTTAACGTGGCAGGTTGGACACTGAACAAAACTCATGCCCAAGGGACGGGGACTAAGGGACCCAGGTCTGCAGCTGGAGGGGACAAGACCCAGCTGCTGTGCCCTGGGGAGAACCGGCACCGCGGGAGGGAGGAGCGGCTGCCCCATCGCCTCCCAACCCACAAGCATCCCTGGAGAACGGGCGGGGAATGATCTCAGCCCTCCCGCTCTCCACTGCGAGCAGCAGCATCTCCACCGTAGCAACGAGGCTGCTTGTTGTTTTAGCTCGAGCCTGGAGAGCCAGAGCAGAAGTTTCCAAAAGTGACCCCATCAGAAACACCTCCCTGCATCCCCAGAGGAGCGAAAGCCCGTGGGGCAGCTCCAGACACAGGCTGGCCCTGGTGGCTCAGGTCACCTTTTCCTTTCAGAGGGGACAGCGGGGATGGCAAGTGAGTTCCAATTGTATGTGGCGCGTTGGGGCCCTGGACTCCGTGATGGAAAAACACAGCTGGGCAGAAACCCTGTGCACGATTAGGTAATGGGATTAAGTCACCGCAGAATGGGTTGAACAGGTTTCTGCTCCCTTGCGTGCAGCACAGCTGGCAGCCATCCGAACATCACGATTAATCTGGAGTCTATTTTAAGTCTTCACATGCTCACTAACATACATATCTGTTTGCTCTAAGAAGCTTTAGTGCTTTTCTCTGAAAGGGCTTGTGGGGAGGGATGGCGGGCTGAGCCTCGCCTGCCTGCATCTGCCTGCCCCTGCCAGCCCCCAGGGCAGCGCGCGGCCATGCACATGCGTGCTTGCAGCGGCACGGATGTGCACTTGCAGCTGCACACGTGCATGCTTACAGCTGCACACCTGTGCACTTCAAGCTGCACGCACGTGCTTGCAGCTGCACACGTGTGCTCACGTCCACACACCTGCACACTTACAGCTGCACACCTGCGCGCTTGCAGCTGCCTCTGCTCCACGGTGCCAGCAGGAAGATGCTTTCTCGAGGAATTTACATCTCCCCCCAGCCCGGGCGGCTCAGCAGAGCTTACCTTGTACAGGACGTAATGACTTTTTGTAACAGCAAAAATCAGATGGATGTTGTTTTCAGCCAGTTTCTCCCCAAGAAGCGCCAGGGAAGGATAATCCTAGGGGCAAAAAACCGGCACAAAGACTGGTGGGTAACACAGAAACAAAGAGTAGTTTCATTACTCTTCTCTTCCCAACAGCAAAATCCGTTCCAGACGCACAGCATGTTTCGCTGCGGGATGAAGTCTCTGATGTACCAGCACAATCCCAACTGAAATGGTAGAAATTCTGTCATCCCTTAAATATTTCTGCTGCACCCTTCACGGGGATATATGACTAACACCATTAGCTGCAGCAACACCTGAAACACTGGATTTCTTCCTTTTCTCTTTCTGCTTTGCCATCAGCAGACGTATGTGTGTAATAAATGGGTTGCTCTCTGCAGGGGTGTGATGCAGGGAGATCTAGAACTGCAGGAAGCAGAAATGTATGATTTTTCTCCCAAAGTGGAAACATCAATTGCCTGCTCTTTCTGCATATCACAAAGAGATTACAATAAGCTCTTTAATTCTGCAGACTTCCCAGACAGAGAGGATGGCAGGAAGATACTGCTCTAGCTATCCACAAGCAACAAAATAATGAACCAGGGCTCAGTTTCAAGAGACCAGCTTGAGTTTAAAGGCCCTGGCTGCTTCTGAAGTGCTGTCCTTGGAAAAACACCTCATTTACTTGCAGCGTGGAGGGCTGATCAAGAGTCTCCAAGACGCAGACATGGAAACACCAAGGCAGCACCCCCATGCCAGCTCCCCAGTGTTAACTCCATGTCAGTATGAGGGATGTAGTCCCTTACGTATATGTTTTCTAGGACTGCACAGAAGGGTGGAAAGAGTTTCTCCCAAGACCCTAGCCTCCGGCCATAAGACAGTCATCCAGAAACACCTCCCCTTACAGGGTGACATCCATGCAGGAACAAAAATCATAATGAGTGTTTGTAATCTGCTGAATACAGCACCGTTCTGCAGAAGGATGTGATAATTAGGTGACAGGCAAGTGCTCATTCACCCTAGAAATTTCCTCCATGGAGTTAATTTTTTTTAAAAAGGGCCAGTTTGTACATTTATTACAATGACCTTTGTTAGTGTTGTTGTCAAAGGCTATAAATAAGAGGAGCATCCTGTTGTGCCACACCAAATTAGGCTCAGCCTCCCCAGGGAGAAGATGACAATCCACCGGACATTTTAGAAAAGGGATGACATATTTGATGTTTCTCTACACTTTGCAGCAAATCTGATGCTCTTCGGTACACTAAGTTGCTTTTCCCTCCCTTGCAATGAGCCCTGAAGGAATTCACTAAGCTCCTAATCCATTTTTGAGCATCACAGAAGCATTCACTGTGGTGGATGCCCAAGGGGAACAGCAAATTTTATTTGCAAATTGCAGGACCAGGTGAAACCATGCTGGCCAGGTGCTGCATTCTCCAGGTGGCTGGTCTCCAGAGAGGTTCACCAACACCCCGAAGTCTCCAAGGGCTGAGCCCCTGTGTCCCCCCTCACCAGCTGGCTGGACGCGCTGTACTCGTTGGCTTCATTCAGGTGGCACTGGCCATCATGGGGCTGCACCAGCCCCCCCAGCTTCCCATCCAGGGCTATGTGGGGCACATCATCCGTCGTGAAGACCAGCAGGTGAGATGCCTCCTTACGCCAGCCGATCTTCTCCTGGGGAAAAACAAACCCTGTGAGACAGCCGGTCTGCCCCTGCCAATCCCACGCGTCGCCCCTCACCCTGCACATGCTCCCAGCCATGCACCTGGGCCAGCAGCAGACCTGTTAGCACTAATTAAAAGAGTAGCACTCATTAGAAGAGCACCACACTCCTGTCCACCCATCCCTGGCAAGAAAACAAAATGTCAGGGGCCCACCAAGCATTTCCCAGCATCTCCTTCCAACACACTTACTTAAAAAGGCATGAGGAGGTATGTGGACTGTCCACCAAACCTTCTCTACCCAGATCCAAGAATAAGAATTTCAGTTGCTTTTATAGCCAAAGGAGACCTGCCAAATTCCTCCACACACATTTAATCTGACCCTGTTTCCTCAGCTCTGCAAGAGCGGCCAAGGCAACAGCGAGAGCTACATTATCCCCGCTCAGCAGTTCCATCCCTGCCCGCTTGTAAAGGCTGCTCCTGAGCTGGGACACACGGGGAGGTCCCTGCACAAGGGGCTGCCTTTGGTGCAGCCATGTGCAAGCACAGGCACTCTGTGCAAGGACCAGATATTATCACCATCTTTGCATGGAGACAGAAGCAGGGATAGATTTTTTTTTTTTTTCAAATAAAGGGATAACAGATGATGAACGTTGCCTTTCCACAGAGCTTCCCCAGGTTTCCAGCTTTGCATCAGCCTGAGAAGCAGATCTGTGCCTACAATGGCAATAGAAATGGAGGGAAACAGAGAAACCCAAAGGAAATTTTTTGAAACCATAGGCCTGCAGCACACTCCCCTGTGTTCGCTGGCTGCTCCTCCTGCCAGCTCATGCCAAACCGGACGCGCTGAGGTCCCACCTGCCAACGACAGCGGGGAGATCCTGCCATGGCAGAGATCAGAGCCAGAGAGTCCCATCGCCCCTTAGACTGGCCACCTTCCCCGTCTGCCGGCAAAGATGCAGCCTGACACCTTGCCTCCCCACACACATCCAGCATCCCCCTCCCTCCAGGCCCTGCTCAGAGCAACCCAGCGCAAATCCCTTAGGAAGGGATGAGGGAAAAGCTGGTAGATGCTTACTGATGGGAACACAGTGCAGATGAATATACCCAACTCCTCCAGAGCTCAGTGCTCAGCTTATTTAGCAAAATCTGACATCTACTCTGTTTAATATTAACATGCTAACCTCCGAACTGCTGCAGCCTGGCTGCAAAGATGCTTCTTATGGGAAGCACTGGCATGGGCAGAGCGAGAGGGCAGAGCTGGCAGAAGGATAGAGAATCATAGCTGCCAGGGCAATTTTCGCCTGCAAATGTGAGTCACAGCCCAAAGCTTGCTGATCTTTCCGATAACAACGTCTTGCTGCAGTGACACTATTCCAGAGTAGATTCCTTTCTCCTCCCAGTTACAGAGGTATTTTTTCTTTAACAGTATTTTAAAGACCCCCACAATGCAAACAAGGCCATAGGAAGAAATCTTTGGCAGCACACACCCTTTGCCATGTACCACCACATTACAGTCCAGCTCAGGAATTTTTTGCTCTGGGAAGCAGGAGCCATTCCACTGAAGTGACCCCACTAGACAAAAGGCAGAATCTTCACACCAAAATGTAATTTCTTAAGAACTCGACCCGAAAGTGATTACAGCTCTAACAATGCAAGAAACAGCTGTTGGTCCACTCAGCCACCAATAGAAGCTCATCCCATTCATTTTCCTTTGCATATCCATATTTCTTTTCTTTTTAAACAGTTGAGGCCAAGAAACTCCCGAAGAGATTAAAAGGATTAATTTGAGCTTCATTTCCTTAGAAATGTGGTACGCACAAAGAAAATAAGCTGTTATTAAGGCAGCAGTTATGAAGCCACTTCAGGGATGATGCTTCTGTTCACCTGCCTGCTAAGACCACCCTTAAATCATGGGCCAAGCGTCCCTTTACAAACTCTCTGCATCTCCGACACGCACTTGCCCACATAAACAACACCAGAAATGCTTTGGTCACTCAGTTCAGGAACTCACTTCCAAAAAGCAACGAGTATCCACAGTGTCAGAGCCCATATCTGGGCACTGAGAGCATTTGATGCCTTGAAGCCTGTGCAAGGACCAGATACGATGCCTTGATGCCTTGCCTCGCCAGCAGCTTCCAGGCACTGGAAAATACAGCTCTTCAGCACAGTTTCCACCATGAAACCCAGAGCAGCACTCTTGCTCCACGTAAAACAAACAAGCAAAGAGGCTTTTATTTATTTTTACTGGACCGGGATTGTTGAAAAAAAAAACCTGCGCTGACATCTGCCCCCTCATCTGGCTTTTGATCCCCATGGGATAGAAAGGATTTTGAAAGCAGGGGTGGGACCTGACCCAGGCAGAGTGAAGTGAGAAGACGTGTCTCCGCAGGGCTGGGCATGCTACAGATCCTGCCCCTACTCCCACGACCATCTGCAGTTGCATCCCGTACCCCGAAAGATCAGTGACTGGCAAAACTGCCACAGCTCCCTCAGCACAGCCCAGCCCTCCAAATCCCATTGAAAAGGCTGCAAAACCCAGCATCGCTATTTCCAAGTCTGAAATAAATATCTAAATTTAGGCTTTGGGCACTGAATAAAAAGGGTTTAATTACCAAGGCACAAACTGCCAGGACACCCCCCTAGATTCATCAATATCTCCAAAACCCCACCAGTTTCTCAGGTGCAGACCTTTTTGGGAGAAAGAAACTGATACAGGTACAAGACGAGTACGCCTTAGAGATTAAAAGCCAAAACCTCCTTTGTTTTGCAGAGCTCTGAAAGGCACCTCAGTGTCTCCCAGATGTCTTGGCCATCTCCATGTACCAGTGTTTAGCAAGCACCAACCAAAACTATTTCAAAAGTCACTTTATTTCCTAATCCAGCATTATCTCCGTGCTGCATCTTGGTATATAAATCTGAAACTTATACATACCACCAAGCCATATGATGCTTGCACTTAAAGAATGGCAGAAAACCAAAATACTGCAAATGGAAAATGTAATTACAGAAAGTTGATTAATATTCCTGGCTAACCATTTCAGCATCAGGATAAAGGCTTATTGTCTCTGGCTCTTTCATTGCCTCCAGAATAACATTTAACATATCTTCATCTTTCTGAAAGGAGCCAAACCCTGCTCGTTAGTCTGTATTTAGCTGTACAAACTTTCCCTGCTCTTTGGGTTGAAAACCAGGCCAAAAAATGACTTGAGCGTCACAGAGCTCTTAGACAGCTCATGCAGAAGAAATGCTTGATGCGAATTACAGCATAAAAATACCTAGTCAACAGAGTACGTATTGTTTCCCCCACCTCAGCACTTAAAGGGGAGGAGAAGACCACCCTCAGATACCGTGGCTTGGAAATAATAAGACCCTGCCATGCCCTGACTGGCTCTCCTTGGATCATCCCCCTTGATGCCACAAACTGCTGCTGAGCGCAAAGTACGTCATGGTCAACACGCTGCATCGCCCTGAAGGCAGAGGACTTTCTAACATCATAACTGCCCTCAATCTTGGGGTTTGAATATGGTAGAGAGGGTGAAAGCTGGAAAAAGCTGGAACACGCCAAGGAGATGCAACAGGGTACTGTAGCAGTGATGGGGAAACCCACCCCAGAAGTCACCAAGGTATCTGTATGCTGCTCTCCCTGCACTGGGGGAAAATCGTTTCTGAGTTACTAGGATCTACTGTCTGTGCAGGGTTTAGTCCCCGTGATACTTCATTAATCAGCACTGGATGCAAAGCATCACTGGCTGCACCAAAGAGCATCCTCACCAGGCACCACCACCCCAGATGTCTGCGACCCTCACCCAGCTCCACGCTGCCGAGCCCCACCACAACCCACAGCCACCAACTGGTCTGGGTCATCAGTTGGCCGCTGTGAGAGAAATTAATCATTAAGCTCCCATTTTGGCTACAGGGCTCAGGAGGTCAATCAGCTGGCCTGAAATTTTGGCTGTTCTAACTCTGGATGGACGGATCTTTTGCGGCTCATGCCTGTGATCAGCAGGCAGCTGCTCCACCCACGGCAAAGGGCTGCCAGGGCCACGGGAGCTGCGGTGCAGCTGGTTCTGCTGCCTCACACACCAGTCCCATGGACTTTCTTTCCCACTGCTGAGCTCTGGTAATTAATTAACCACCGTGGCCACAGAAATTCCTCTGTCGTGACCTGCCACGTTATGCCAAGAGCCATGCAAGTGCACGCGCTCACCTCTGCTCACCGGAATTGACTGAATGCTCAGTCCTGAATTTAGCTGGCACCAGCACCTAAATTCATTTTCTGAATTTAGAAGGGACCAGGCTGTGCACTCAAAAACCATAGTCAAAGATTTTTGGTCTTTACCAACAGTTTGAGACCAGCACAAACATGCAGGAAATATCTTGCAGGTCTCCTGTCTTCTAGCAACACCCCCAAAATGAGCCCTTGGGAAACACTGCAGTATTTCTGCACAGCAGGGAAACACTGTCACATCTTCACAATCATGTGGTGGAAGGGATGGTAAAAAAAACCACACAGTGGGCGGCACAACTGAGTCACTGACCTGAGATGTCTCTTCTCTAACCACGAGAGCCACCTCTCCAAAACCGAGAAGACGAATCCTGGGAGCAGCACGGTAGCTGTGCCAACAACAATATCTATGCTAGGCTGGGAGAGGGAAGATGACTGTTGGGTGGCATCAGATCCAACAGGGCAGGTTCAGTCCTGTCACAAGCACGAAGCGTAAATGAAGCCAACCCAGGCGAGGGAAGATCTGGTTTCCCACAAAGGCTGTGTCCCATCATACCTGCAGACGATGCCTATCGCCCGGCTCCCAAAATCCATCTCCAGAAGAAAATATGTCCAACCAAAAAGACTATGCAAGGCTGGGGCAAACAAAAACCAAGCTGCATGTCAAGAGGGAAAAAGGCAACTGGAGCCATCCCTGGGAAGTGGGGCAGCTCAGCCACATGGCAGAGGGGACAGACACTTCCATCCCTGACACACAAAGGGATACAGAGCAACCCATCTACTTGTTCCAGAAAGATCTTCAAGCAAACATCTCCAAAAACCCTAAGGACATGGCTAACGTGGCACCAAGCTAATGAACTCTGTCTTTAATTACTGCTCAGAGCTCCAGTTTTGCTGACAAAGAGGGAGAGCAGGCGCTCAGCACCCAGAGGTGGGATCATCCAGCCCCACATGCTAAATGGGGCTGGTATGAGCAGGAGGAACCAGCTCCAGCCCTCAACACGGGTCAACCACTGCAAGATGTGTTTGACACCCACTTAAGAAATGCATTAAGCCAACACACAGTGCTGCTGCACACAAGCCTACATGAATCTTAAAGGATTTAATCCCAGGTGCTCAGACATCAGCACCAACAAGTCTAATCATGCAATGAAAACTCAGCCCTAAATTTGCATCTGCAAAAGCTCCATTTTTACCCCTTTAAACTAGAAAAGATATTAAGCTTTTTTTTCTTTGCCTGTTCATGTACAAAAGCACACAAAAAGAATAGCCTCTACTTTTCAACGCATCTTTCATGGTTTCTTCAAGAAAAAATTAGTCTTTACTTCTACTAACCCTGGTCCAAGAACAGAGCAGAAGAACCTCCTCCTCTTTTTCTTTGCCTTTGAACTCCAGAAATCAGTGACTCACCTTGCACACGGCAGCCTGCAAAATCGCATCAAAACCACCCTCTGGAGCATCTCGATTGCGGGAAACCTTCTGTTTCTGAACTTCTTCGTTGAAACGGTCGACTTTATCCGTTAGGGACAAGAGGTGGCGGAAGCCAAAGGACGGGACGCAGCTGGGGAACAGCTTGTAACTGCAAGAGGAACAGAGGCGTGGTCAGCCAGGAGGAACTCCACCAGCAGCCAAGAGCTGCAGAAGCTCCCGGTTCTATCAGGTTGGTCTCCAAAACTTTGTTCAGAGGGATGAAATACTTCCACAAGGCTTCATGTTTCAGACACTTCAATTTGTGGCTATTTATCTACAAAATTCTACAGTAGAACCCATCTTTTCTGTTCCCCCCGAGGGCTTTGAGCAGCTGAAGTTTTCAGAGATCTCAACCAGACCAACATGTCTCTCCACATAAGGTCCAAGCGGAGACACCAAGCACCAGGCCATGAGGCTCTGGAGTTTCAGCGCCCAGAAAGTGGTTTTTCACACTGGAAGCGTGCAGTGCAGGATGTGATCTGCAGGGACACGGAGGGCATGCTTTGGCAAGAGGGGCAGAGCCACCCTCCCCAGCAGCCCAGGATGGTGGGTTGGTGCCAACGGGCACCACGCAGGAGCGTCACTGCTGACAGTTACTTTTCCCCTATTTTTCAATATGCAATTTTGCTCCATCATCAAGTTTTCTTGGCAATATGTGCCACCCCACACCCACTGCATGTCACCATCAATTGCACACCACGAGGTGCATTAGTAACTGACACCAGCTCATGCATCCTCCCACTCTCCCTGCAAGCTAGTGAGCAAACACCAGTTCTGCTTTCCAGAGTGCTGCTGGAGCAGAAAGGTAGGAGTGGCACCCTAAGGTAGAGAAATGCCTCAGCAGGCTACCAGGAAAACTTCTGCTTCCGTGTAAACCAGGAGGCAGCTTTGGTGCTCACTGTATGGCTGTGAGAGCTCAGCAGAGCAGCTCCTGGGTGTGGGAAATCTGTGTGTGCGGGGGACAGGGAGGAGAAGGGTTAAGAAGAAAACGTGTTAAAGAAGGAGTTGGGCTGGCACTAATTCACTCTTATCTTCAAAGATAAAACCCGAGAACAATTAAAGGCCTCTGCTGACACATGACTCACTACGGTAAGTTGTAAGAGGCTACACAAAGGAGTATTTAATATTTACCACCACTGGGAACTCAAATCCCTCACAAGGGACCCCAGAGCCAGGATCTCCACCTGCACAACCATGAGCACACCTAGCCACAGGGTAGGTCCCACCACCCTGGTCCCAGCTGGCAATTAGAGACATTCCTTGTGATCAGCCCCGTGTTCAGACTTGCATTCTGCTCGCACCGAGGGCCATGGTGAGGAGCGTGTGACGTTCGAAATCTCTGCACTGCAGGGTCTCAGCAAGCAGCCCTTAACACATACGATACATCTAGGTGCTTGGTTTGCCAGAGCCCTGGCACAGAAAGAAAACACTGGTGTACTGTAGGGTCCCACCTCTTAGGGTTTCATCCCTGTCTACTCTCTACAATCCTATGAGGATGTATCATTTAGAATAGAATAGAACAGAATAGAATAGAATATTATGTACAATTTGATCCTTTTTTTGCCTGTCTTACACTCCAGGTTTGCTGGCAGAAGCTGCAGGCAGCAGCAGGCAGCAGTGGATGGATATCTGAGTGATTACGCAAGGGCACATGGCACTGGAGGTGGGTTATCTCAGGCTGTAACCCCCTCAAGTTATATCACAGATAGATGGGCAATTGGGTGGTCAATCAAACCCTCTGCTTTCCTTATCTCTTTTCAAATTTAGTGTTTGTTTCCTTTGTATATCTCTCGTGAATGATACCATGGCTGCATGGTCCTGGCTCCAGTGGAGGTCCCAGCCAGGATGCTGAGCTGGGAGCAGGGGCGAGCAAGCAGCTGGGGTGAGAGGGAGGAGGCACAAGGGATCCCAGCCAGACCCCATGTAAAAATACAGACACACCTCACCCAGACCACTACCACCGTGAGGAAGAGGAGGAGGAGAGAGCTTGGACTGTGGGGCAAAAATCCCACTGCGGCGCATATTTACTTGCAGCTTTTTTTAGATACAAGGAGGCCACCAAAGACTGCTTTGGCACTGGAAATAGCTGCAAACAAAACCACACCTGACAACCCACCTTGCTGCCACAACAGCCCACTCGCAGGGCAGGCAGGGGAAGGTGCCGCAGCTGAAGAGGAGCCAGCAGGCCTGGTTTGGATGAAGAGGAGACAGATGGTGACTAGAAGGGGGCACTCGCCAGGCGAGCTGCCTTGGGCAATCCTTCCTAAATGGTTTCCCAAGAGCAAGCTGGCTTAATGTAATGCATCAACAGAAAAGTAACCATGTGGGTAAAATCAAAAGGATATGCAGACAGCCTGATCGTGGTGGGAGAAAATGAGGCGACATCTCTGGATGACCTCGATGAAAGGACATTGACAGTTTCAGGCATGCCTTGCTGCAGAGTTGTCCAGCTCCATCCTCTCCTCCTCTCCTACCCCCTCCCTTCCTGCACATTTTACCTTATGTCACTTCGATTAAATCACACACCAGCCAAAGTTTTCGCTGGAGTGAAACCCCATCCCCAGCCTGTGAGCAACATGAGCAGCTGATGGAGACTGAGGACGAAGGAGACGACTGAGCACATCCCTCTGAGGCCATGCCAAATTGTCAGAGGGAAGAGCTATGAAGAGCGTGGTGAATGGTGGCTATGCTTCACGGACAAAGCACAAGTTTTCAGTGTTAAAATCTGTTAGACTTTCCTCTCTGGCAGAACTGGTGAAAAGAAAATACAGATAATTTTGTTTGGTCAACGGTCAATGTGCAATGAGATGTCAAATGCTTGGTCAATGCCAAAATGTGCCTAGAAACTCATAGCTGATGGAAGCTCTCTTTAATCTGCCTTTCATACAGAAAATTAAAGGATGCACGCTCCCAGAGCCTGACATCCATTCATGGAGTGATCTTACAACGTAAGTATCCACCAATGGCTCAAATAAAAGTTCTAACCTTACCACCCTTACATGACTAGAAAGCACCCTAACGATGGATGAGGTGAAGACGGGGACCACGGAAGGTATCAACAGTGACATTCTCCCAGGAGGGCACTTGCTGCTGTATCCATCCTTTCGTGCCAACATCCAAACCCATCTGAGCCTGTGCACCTTCCACTACACCCAATTGCACTCTGGCATAATCCCTGATTCAATGGACTTGATCTGATTCTGGCAGTTAAAAGGCAAACAAAAGGACTCTAGCAAACACACTAACAAACAAAAAAAACCCAAACCAACCAACCAAAAAAAAAAAAAAAGAAGGTTCTGATATCACCGCAAACTACATCATTCTGCCTGTTTGCTTTCCTTCCACAACAATAAAGATGAAAAAACCCGCCTGACATCTCCAGAACACTTTAATAGAACTCGTTAGTCAGTACTACAGGCTGTCACAAATCTCACTTCCCCCAAACACTTCTGTTGGGAAGGACTTACATTGTCTTGGTCTCCTTATCTGTAACAAGGAGACAAAGAGCTTAATTGATTTACTCAAGGCCAAACTATGACTCAGAGCTAGGATCAGAAACCAGGAATTTCTGGCTCTTGCTCCTTTTTCTTAAGACCTGTAAAAAAGCTTTCTATACCTGCATCCTCTTCAGCTACTTAAAAACAGCTTCAGGCTCCCAATACAGGAGGTTTCCCATCTCTAGCTGCAGAGATCACCCCACAACCACTGCAACATTGGAAGTTGTTCTATTTTGGATCCCTCTGGAGCATCACAGTGACAGCCCCGCAGCCATGGAAAAAGCCCAGGCTTAAGTGTGGTTCATTATTTAAAGCAAGAACGGGAAGAGAAGACTGCAGGCAGGCTCTGTGCAAACACGGGGCTTGTCCCTTCGGGGTACACCTACCACTTACCCAATGCAGGGATTGTTTTGGTATCTTGGTGCTGTGTAGGAGAAAGGAGAAATGTTTTTGTCCACGAAAGAGCCAAAGCCCAGCCGGAAATTGCTAGTGAGCTTTCGCATCTCTTCAGCCAGCTTGGTCCCCAGATTGCGAATGTTATCTAGGTCGTCGTTCATGGACAGGGAGAGATCCATCAGGTAGTAGAGGTCCACGGGATAGTCCTCCACTTGCCGAACCTGAACTCGGAAGGAGGTCTGGTCACCTGCACACACACAAGAGTTGAGAAGGATGAAAGGAAACATAAAGCACACATAAAATCCAGACCGTAGGCTTTTTTTTTTTTTTCCTCCTGCAGAGCAGACAGATCACTTCCAAAGAAGAGGGTGAAGGGAATAAGCTTTTCCAAATCCATCCCTGAGGAGACTAACAGGAAAGCGGGTAATGACTTTGAGTCCTTTTAAGCTATGTAGCATTCTGGCTGGCAAGAAAAAGACTCTAATCTATAGACTATGTGTCTCTATTTTACTTTGGAGAGATGGGAAAGGGTCTTTCCATCTCATCTGAGAGAATGTCTAAGGGGGGACACATGAAAAATGCTGCTTCCCAGGATGGTGTAAAGTCCGGGGGCATTTTCCTAGAAAACTGGAAAGAAAAGCAAGCAGAAGGAACTTCAAATGGATGCTTTATGGACTACTGAAAGAGGGATCCTGCACACGCTTGCTTGGGTACATCCTCAAAGTAAACAAGGAACAGTCCAAGAAGTCCTGCACAAGAGAGAAGGAGGGGGAGCAGGAGAAGGAAGAGGGTCAGGAGAAAACAGCCGGCATGAGATGGATGCGAGATGTCCTCTGAGCTGGGCGGGAAAGTCAAGTCGAAACAGACACAGAAGAAACAGCTTTTAAAAGGACATCTCCCCGAAAAAGAGCCATGCCACCATCATTGTGGAGAAAGCAGGGCAAAAGGGAAGTGTACTGGAAAAAGAAGGTTGTTAGGTTCACCCGAGGAAGCATCAAGGCAGAGATGAACCTTTCTGAAGTGATGGATACAGGGGAAGGAGCTATCAGGGCTGAGTCACAGGCTGTGTAAATGTGAAGAAAAGCAGAAGAAAGCCTTTCCCCTGACCTTCCCCTTTGCCAAAGATGCCCTCCAGAAGGGGTGCCCAGGAGGGGAGGTCACTGATGATTCTATGAAAAAGGTGAAGTGGTTTCAAAATAAACTCAACTTCACACCAGACAGACCTCGATGGAGCCAGAGAGGAGGTGGCAAATTATTGCTTTGGGCTTTGCTGTGGGAGGGGTCTACATGGAAAGCCCAGACTCCAGCACCCTTGAACACCAGGCTAGTTTGGGGTCCCATGTCCCCAGCTGCCACCTTGGTCCCTTTGCCAGCTCAGTGAGGTCTCAGACCCAGGGCCTTGGATCCTCTCAAGACCAAGCTCCCCCTCCTGCCCACCCCTGCCTGCTCTTCATGACCAAGGCTGAACTTTGGGCACTGTCAGGTCTGCAAAACACTGGTGGCTTCCCCTCTTCTTCCCCAGAAATGAAACACATGTTTTTTCATATTGTGAAAACATTTCCCTAAATGTTTTATTGTTCTCCTCATTGTCCAGAGCAGCACAGCTACTCCCACTCACTTCCAGCTCAACAATACGCAGCAGCAGCATCCCAAAACCCTCAAAACAGCAGCATCCACCCCCTCGGCAAAGGAGACGGGGTCCCAGCACCTGGGGGGGTGTGCAGAGGTCAGCGCCCACCTCTTTGACAAACAAAGCTGTGAACGGTTTAGATCTGGGGCTGCCCTTTGCTCCACCAGTTCTCTGTGCATCTCAGCCAGCTTGGTGCTGGGCTACCAGTGGAGTCAGCTACAGCTCCTCAACCAAGACCTTCCCTCTATTTGATGATTTCCCTGCAAGTTTAGACCAAGGGTGGATTCCAAGCCAGGGTTTCTTTTCTTACAGGTAATTGCTCCACCCTGCAGCCTGCTGCAACCCCACCTGGCAAAGGCAGGGCTGCCAGAGGCACTGTCTGCAAACGTGCACGTGTAGGTATCGCCCAGACACCGGCTGTCGGAAGCAGGAAACTCTTGCCATAAATATTCCTCCCTGTTCTCCTTGTTTTTCGCTTCTTGCAGGAGCCGGACTGTTCTGGCACAGCGCTGGGATGTGGCACACATCAGGATGCAGCTCAGCACAGAGCCTACAGTCAGCAAAGCCACCGAGGTGGCTCAACCAGATCAGGTCAGCCTGACCCTGTACCTGGCACACACTTTGTAGGAGTACACTGTTTATACAGTGCAATACCTGTTAGCACTGATTGCAGGGTAAGAAACTCTGATTGTGAGCTTGACTTTAATTCACTGCTGCAATAATGTGTTTAACTCCAGGAAAATTCATTCCCACGCCTATTTTTTTCATTCCTATGTATTTTTCCCACTGGAATACACAACCCTTTCAGGAAAAGTGGATGTGCCCTTCTGCATTTCTCAACATTTCCAAAACACTGTTCTTCCTGAGCAGGTCCTAAGATGGGAATTCCTGTGCCAGAAACAGTATTTGGGATGCTCAGATCAAATCTTGATAGTTAAAAATTTATTAGTCCTCAAGAAGCACCAAATATAACAGGATTCTGGGCCTGGTTCTTCTTTCATTCCCAACTGCACAAATTTATTATCTCTGAGAAAATATCGCTAATGCATGTAGATGTAAGTGCAAAAGAATTTATTCTTCTCTGTGCGCAATATTACTCTCACACTTCTAGGGATAATCCAGCCCCCTCCTTCCCCACATACCATCACCACCATCCTCTCCTTAGGGCTCTTACTGAAAAGTTTTTAACTTAAAATTGGATTCAGGAATGTTTCTTGGATACTGCCACACAGAGGCAGTGCAGAAACTGGAAAAACTGCTTTTGGCCAATTTACAAATGCAAACTTGTCAATCCCTTATCCACAAAAAGCTCTTCTTTCTGCTTGGTGAAGTTTACGGCTTGATGGGCAACACAACTTGCAACTATTCATTTTTTTTAAATTCCTTTTACACTATTCATATTTTTCATCTAACCAGGACACACCGCTTTACAGCTGGACCCAAGATTAAAAAGTAATATTATAAAAACAAAATGCGCAATCTGAAAGCTACTCTGTGAAGGACATCAGTTTAAAACCTTGAAAATTAGTTGTGGGCATGGAGATTTGGGGATGTAGTTTCTGCTACAGGATGTGTAGATCAAGCTGCCTGGGTGGGATCAGCAAACAATTGACAATTTGCTCCCTTCTGCTTCTGCTTAGCGGTCTAAGGATAAAAGATCACCATTGCCACAGACTGTCATCTGAATTCATCTTGGAAACAGTACACTCTTCATGCCCAAAATTAAATCAACATTGTCTCCTTCTTGTCTTGGGTTCACAGGGCGAAACCCTCAGGACCCATTCTCAAGCTCGATGATCAATGGATAATTTAAACTGAGGATGCTAAGAAAAGGGTTTAGGAAGTCATCAGCCCTAAGTAAGATGGAATGCTGCCCAAAATCAAAAAGAGAGTGAAAATAAGAGATACTACTAAAAACATCTGGGGATGTCCCTCCTCCTGCAATAACTCGGATGCTCTGCAAGAGGAGCACAGGGAGGGGAGCTCCCGGCTCAGTGGGGGAATCACTGTGGGGCCCCTCGGGGCAATTCCTGCAGCTCAGCCCCTGGAAGGCTTCTCTGCCTGGAGATGGCCATGACTGTGGTCCCCAGTGAGGACTGGCAGGAACAGCATGCCTGCCCTGTGCAGCCCAAAGCATCTGACAGCGTGGCCCCCGGGAAGTCGCATGGAGACAGGACCCCCCACCCTGCTGCAGACCCCAGCGGTTGGTGGGTATCCATGCCCCCAGCTGAGCAAAACTGCCGGGGACTGGGAAAAGGGAATTTGCTGAGCACCAGGTGCTGCGTGTGAAGGAGGGTCTGCGGGAGGAGAGATGTGGCAGCTGAGCCAGCCCTTTCTGCCAGGAATTGCCTCAAGAAACAGGAGTAGTAACAACTCCCTTTTTTTAAGACAGCAGACCTCTTTCATGAGCATCATTCAGTTGCAGAAGCCACACATCCAGCCGTGCAGCCAGCAGTGACTACCCTTAGGTACCTTCTTTTAAGGCTTTGAAGCAAAATTTCTTTACGTTTGAGGGTCTGACTGATGACAGCAGTCATACTGCTGAGGAAGAGTTAATGAAGAGACATGACAACTACCCAATGCACAGAATTAAAACAAAAAAACCTGCAGCAACCGATAGGCTCTGGGAGAGCACTGGCAACATGAGCACCAGCTCAAACTCCTGTTTTTCTTGGGCAAAACATCATATTTCATGTTTCTGTAGGCTGTCACAAAACTGTAAGCCTTAGAAACCCACACCAATTGCTTACAATGAATTGAGCTTTTATATTTGCTCCTTACTTTGCAATAAAGAGCTTTCTTTCCCCCCTTCAGAAATATCGGCTGCCAAATTTTTGCAAGAATTCTGAACCCACATTAAAGCCTCCCCCCACCATGCAAAAACTTTTGATAACAAGCATACTTGCATGGCTCAGCCCAGACGTTCTCTTCTAATTTTTAATTAAAAGGAAAAGATTGAAGAAAAGTGATGGCTCAGGGGAATGAAACAGGGATCTGGCCACAGTCCAAGCTCTGAGTCACAAGTTCAAATCTCCATCTTCTGCCTTGATCCCATGGCTCTTTTGCATACCAACAGAAAACAGATATGCTTTTTTGTTTCCAATTTATAGAAGGAGCTGTCTCAGTTTAGAGTCAAGCACTGTCAGCTTGGAGGAGGATACAAAGTTATTTTAACTCCTTCCATCCAGCGATTCCATTTTTAAGCTGAGCCAGTCCCTTTTAAACACACACAAGGGTTAACACCAGTATTGATGGCAGCTCTGGATGGGCTTTGATGCCTTTGCCTAACAGCAGTGTCCTCTCATGGAGGATGCACACCTCAGCTCCAAACCTGCTCCTGATGCACCACCAAAGTTCCCAGGCTGTGGAAGGGGTCAGCAGCCACCTCCTTCAGTGGGCTACCAAGTCATGAGCTGTAGCACACCCTCAGCATGTCCCTTTCTCACCCACACCCCCCCCAGCACACGGCCCAGAGCCACTGGGGACTCACCAGGACGAAGATTCAAGGCGACCTTCTGAGGTGTGATCTGTGTGACGTCCAGGTGGGTCTGGCCGGAGCCCTTGCTGCTCAGAGGGATGTTCTTCACCACGGTGATGCTGCTGCTGGGGTTTTCGATGGCTCCGGCACAACCGTTTGCAATCAGGTTCTGAAGAAAGTCGCACCGCGACGTGATGGACTTTGTGCTGCTGAACTCCTGGGGGGGTGAAGAACAGACAAAAGGGTGAGGGAGGAAGAAACGTCAGTTCCACAGCAGCTTTGTTTTGACATGCTGGTGTCTGTAGCAAATAGGAGATGACAAGGAGAGGCTGGTATCATTTGTGGTGGCTGTACCCAAAAGCAGCCTGCACTGAGCCCTGAGCCTGTCAAAGGGATTTACCAAAAAAAGAAATCCTGCAAAGGTTTGCAAATTAAATTTGCTCTCAGACCACCGCAGCAGAAAGCTACGGTGTTCACCCCGGCCACAGCAGCAGCGCTTGCTCCCAGCCCTGTGCAAGCATTGCAAAGTGTTCAGATTGCTGCCTGGACAGCCGATTGCCATCTCTTTGAGGGGAAAAGGTAAGATGGTGTTATTTTTTCCACATGTATCACCTTGAAGGAGCTTTGCAAAAGAGAGCAGAGAGGACAAGAAGGTGGCACCACCAGAAGCAGGACAAACCCACCAACCATGTCAGGATGTGACACTGGAGACTGAGGCTAGGCAGCTCCGAGGACCTGCGCCCTCATCCCTGGGTGAGATGCTGCATGTCCCCGCACAAGCACCGTGTGTCCCCCCTCCCTCACACCTCTGCACGTCAGGCGATGGCATGACACCATCACGGGGAAAAAAAAGCAACCACAGCAAGCGGTTTGACGTGGGCAGGCATCCCGGGCAGAGGAGAAGGGAGGTGGGAGAGCACCCGTCCCCAGAGCTCCAGCCCTCGCTGCAAGCCCCACGCGTGGTGCACAATGCAGCCTTGTGCAGGGCAGTGCTCAGGAACAGCCGCACGCACAATGCAGCCTTTTGCAAAGAGCTCATTTGTTAGAATGCCTTTTTTTTTTTTTCTTCCCCCTGACAGGGCCCAAGGGAGTGAGTTGCATGCCCAAAACTTTGGATTTTCAACAGCTAATTCCTACTCATTTCTGCACTGTAACAATAGAGACAACCATCTTCTGCTCCAGGGCTGATGGACTGAAATGACATTAAATAATGCAGAGAAGATGCTCGTAGCCATGCCAGCCCCTCCTTCAGCTGCACAGCCAAAAACCAGTGAGCGACTGAATAAACCTCACTTTTTGCTGATGTGACTTTTTGCTCCAGCATGGCAGAGGATGGGGGAAAACATCAAAGAGGGAGAGATCATCTGATAGATCTTGCCTTTGCACCCCACAGGGTGCTCCGGGGGTCCCCTGAGGACAGACTCAGATGCAGGACCCCGAAAGACAGACAGAGTCTCTCTGCTGCATTTTCTCACTACGAGGTCCCAACGCTATTCAAAAAATGTGAGATTTGCATTCCAGCATGCAGCAGCGGGTTCCAGCCAAGGAGACAGCACGTCGGATGGATATGAACATGAATTTCTTGGAATGCGTCATGTAAACAGATGAACTTCCAGAAAGAAGAACTGGGACAACTTAAATCATCTCCAGCATGACAGAATAAAAATGAGAATCCCTCACAAAACCAAAACCAACACCCAGCCTTTCAGAGCAGTGCATTTAGGGTAGTCTTGGAGAAAAGTTTATCTCGGATGTGGTTTGACCTAACATCAGTGAAAAGCCAGCGGGGTCCAGGCGCCCTCCTGGGCTGGTCCAACCCGCAGCAGGACACCTGCGGGGAGATGCTCTCCTGCTTTCCCAGTGCCTGGACCATGCCTCCAGGCGAGCACCTCTGCCAGCTCATTTCTGCTGGCCACCTATTAGAAAGGGCACTCTGGCTGTGCAAAAAAGCAACACAAACAGAACCAGGCGTGCAGCCAGGAACCCTTAGTTATTCCCCAGGAATTAACAATGGGGAGAAGCATCCAAATAGGGCTGCTTCTGCAACTGCAGCCTTTATCAGGCATTTCCAGTCCTCCCCGGGGGTCTGCTCTGAACCTCTTGATGTGAACGGAAAGACTCAACTTCAAAGGGCTTTGAATTAGGGCTTATTTTCTGGCTGGGGCTGGGGCAGCCTGGGGAGAAGAGGATGGCGGCTCCCTCCCCCAGCTGCTACTCTTGAGGAGCTGAGCTTATAACACCACGAGAGACAGCTCTGGGTATGGGACCATTCATATCAACATTCAGCATCCCCATGAGGGGTGCACATGAGACCAGCACCCACACGGCGAGGACGAGGCAGTGCTGGTGCACGGCATGAGGAGCACGCCCACGGCACACGCCTGGAGCTGCCCTGGGGCAGGGCGCCCGCACATGTGCAAACCTGTCCGTGAGAAAGTTACTGCTGCAATGCATTTTTCTGCAGCCTGGGTGACAGCAGTTCTCCAAAGGCAGCCCAGGAGGTCAGGAGAAAGCCCCTATGCAACAGGAGCTGCCCAAAGTTCTTGGGTCAGCAGCACTGCTGTGCTCCTCTGCTCCCCAAGGCCCCCCTGCCCAACACTGGTATTTCTTCTAAAACGGACCCACAGGACTAGCCACAGGGCAGCGATTGCTGAGCTGCAGCTCCAGTCAAATCCAGGTCTTTTCTCGTTTGGTGAAATGCCACACACACTACCCAGGGTGGAAGAAAACACCGTCCCCCCCAAGGGTGCAAACACCCCAGGGCAGGGGGTGCAGCTCAGCACCCAGGGGTGCAGGACTGACCCCCAACTTCTGCTTGGGTTTCTAACCCAGGCAGGGTGACACCGAGCAGGGGAGTGACGGTGGCCTCAGGAAAGCCCCAGCAATCGCTGCAGCACCCTGCAAACAAACACCCCTCGCCTGCATCCGCAGGTCAAAACCCAAAGCCAAAACCGTGGCTACCAGCGACCATCCAACTCAAGGACAAAGTTTTCTGTGACAGAGAAAATCAAGGCTCCCAGAGGTTAAATGAAAGGGAAAAAGGATGAGCAGAGCCAAATAATTCATGAGCAACCACACCAAAAGGCATCCCCACAGCGGCTCAGACACGGCACGCTGGTTCAAACCCCAGCTCCCCCTCAGCAGAGGACATCCCACAGTTAGTCGAGCAATTCGGTGTGCCCAAATACTTGCTGACCACCTGCCTGCATGCCTGCTTCAGTAAGAAATGCAGCAGGTACCACACAGCAAGCAGGAACTGCCCCAAGCATCGCTTCATGCCACAGAGAAGCATCATTCGGGAGGATCCCACCCAGTCCCCGTTAGTCACGCCGGCTGCTCGCAGCCCCACACGTGCTTCGCGGTCCGGCCGCTGAGCTAACAAGCTCACAAAAGCAAATGCACACAGGCACAGAGTGAATGGAGACAACAGCGCGACAATTACATGCTCATCGGTTTGATGGCTTTAAGACAAATCGCTTGGTTCATGCCATGAAAATGGCGAAGAGCACCAAGGGTATGTAACTGACTGTATCTAACTCCTGACTAGATATGTTGCTACCATTTTTTGCTTTAATCAGTCCAGTTCTGTGTTAATTCAGTCTCAACTATGCCTGCTTTCTCAATTTAAAAAAAAATGACATGTTCCCTTTAGGAACATCCTTGATTTTCCTTCCTCATTCTCCCGGCACAGATTCCTGAGATGGGAGAGGATGGGGTACAAGCAGCCTGCTGGAAAACAGAGGGTGCCACTGGGAAAATTTCAGTTCCATTAATCAAAAAGGAAACGTCAGTTTAATTCATGTCATTAATGTGCATCTCTGTTTTGCAGGTACACACAGAAATATATCCGCATGGGTAACGCATGAATGAACACACAGGGTACACACCCCTAACACGCCAGAGGAGCCTCTGCACATTGGCACACCGCTCCTCAAAGCAGCAGACAGAAGATAACAGCAGTGCAATGGCAGAATTTTTCCCCCCACACTGGTACTCCCAAATGCTGTTTTGGAGATCATCCCCCCTGGAATCACACCAAGTACGTTTATCACAAACACCACCCGTCACACCCTACCTGGCAGCACGGAGGACGGCGCTGAAGCCACTTCCAAAGCTCCCTGCTGTCCCCAGCCATCCCAACAAGCCACAAAAAAAAAACCAGTGAGCATCCTCCTCTCCCACCCATGAAAACCAGGCTGCCACAGAGATCACAACAACCCCACGGGCCAGGGCCTTTCACCAGCAGCACATCAGCGAGTTTAGCCATTGCCAGCTTCTTGTGGAGCTTGCAGGAGAAGCTGAGGAATCCCCTCAGATTCCAGCACGGATGGAAAGATTGCAGCAGTCTCCATCACCCCAAGAGTCACTTATTTCCCACAGGCAGCCCTGTTTCCAGGTGCACTCAGGCAACGGTAAAGGTCGCCCGTGTACCTCCTCTTTTAAGAGCCGTTTGAACAGATCACCTCATTTAAGTCTTGCTTTTCAAGGTATTCCTCCACGAGCCAACAGAATCAATGTCTGCTTCCAAATTTCCAACATCCCAAAGACTTGTGGTTAGCTCAGCAGCCCTTGGGGGCTCTGGGGCTGCCGGATACCAGAAGCTGCTATCATCAACTCATCCATCATCACCCTCTCGGATGGGAGCAGAGATGCTGAACACAAGCAGAAGCGAACAGAGGCTGATGCAAGCCGAGGGGATGTGATGCACCCTGTGCTAACAGGTTAGGAGGCAGCAGTCATAAATTTATAGCACATTGACTACTCTGCTCTGAGCATCTATCTGTTACACATGCTCTTACCCTCACAATTCAAGGCAATGTACATACAAGGAACCTTATCCCACTTGGAAAGCCATTGGGATAGGGCTCCTTGTATCTGCAGAATTGCTTTTGCTCACTCCTAACCCCTATTCACAGTCCATGAGCAAGCGAGACTTTCTGCTCCTCTGCAGTCACATGGAGCCTGGATTCAGGAGCACAGAGGGTGACAGAGGAGGATGCAACACTGCAGGAGGCTGCGTGAACTGTGGTCACCCCTGGGAAACAGCGTGGCTGTCCTGTCCTCTCCCCCAGCCAGAGTGTCCCTCACAGCATCAGCACTGCCGAGTCCAGGAGACAAATAACAAACAGGTGTGATGGCAGTGCCAAGTGATGTTATACCCCAAAGCGAGGAATATTATATATAAGAAGGTATATATTCCCAGAAAGGCATAATAATATATATATTTTATTTTGTGTGTATATAGATAATATACACTATAAGTATCTCCACACTTCCTGTATATATAATACATAAATACAGAATTATATATACATATAGACTTCTATTATATATACTTCCTGACAAAATTATTAATTGTTGCCTATAAAGATTACAACAGCTGGCCTAATTTGGTCTCAAACCTGTTAAGTGAATGCAAAGGCAGCAGAAAATACACACTAACCAGATGATCGTGTTCCTACCACAACATAACTGGTGTCGGTAGAAACCCCTCTAATATCTTGATCCTTAAACAGCAGCAGAGCTATAGAATTTGACTGGCATATATTGTCCTGGGCAACATTACATAGCAAATGACAGCTAATGGAAATAGAAAAGGAAAACAGATTAAAAGCAACATAAGAAGTGTGTCTGACCAGGCTGCGGCAAAGGGAAAGGGAACTAAGGTGGTGCAATGACTGTGCAAAGAAAATGGATATTAAGAGAGTATTAAATTTAAAACTTCTGAAGTTAAAACCTCTGGATATCTTTTGCAATCCCATTACCTCACCTGGTGATCTCAGTTAAAGAGAAATAAAGTTGCAAACAGTAAATTCTAAAAAAAAAGCCAATACAGAATTAGAATAAGAACTCGCTAAGTTCCAGCATGCAGCATGTAATGGGGACAGCAGCTTTCAAACACGTAGCTCTTGGCACGAAACACCTTAATATGTATTTTTAAATAGCTGCTGCAGGCTAAAGGTCAGGAAGTATTAGAGCACTTCCCTGTAAACACCCATCTTCCTTCTTCGCCCTTCCATTACATTTAGGAATATTTTTTTTGGGTAACTCTCCTGTTTGCAAGATAAGAGTCAGGCTGCCAGTCCCATGGGCTGCCATGCAATTAGTGGTCACAGCGACCACCAGACAAACATTTTCACTGGCAGCATTTTGCAAAAAAAATTGTATTTTGAGGCCAAGAATTAAAAACAAATATATATATATATATGTATAAAAGCACAAGCTGTTGGGTACCCATAGCTTAATAGCCAGTGTTCCTGGATCCAATCTCACCACTGCAGATTAGCTGGCTGGAAGAAGAGTTCTTACAGCTGTTTACAAGATGTCTCAAAAGCGGGATCTACTGCTTTACCCTTTCCCGTCTGCACACCATTCGCTTTGCTAGGAAAAAACCCCATGAAAGCTATTACGCTGTCAGGTAGCATGGTGTTAACAGCATTTGAAAGTTTTCCTTGGAGGGCTGTGGCTGTGCCTGCAAGTGAGTGAAAATCCAGTAAAACAGGCTGGGAGAGCCAGAGGGAGACATGGAGGAACGATTGGGCTCAGGAGCCTCTCTCACCCTATGCCAGTCCCCATCCCCATCTCCATCCCCCTCCCCGAGGGGCTGCAACCCCTAGGCAGGGCTGGCAGGAGGAGGGGCAGGAGCAGCATCACCAGCTACAGCCGGAAGGTGAAATGTGTGCTCATCCCCACAGCTTGTCTCCCCCAAAATGGGACCAGGACAGCCACATTAGAGGAAAACGGCTCAGCAGGGAACGGGCAAGCATCACTCCTGGCCATGCCTGTCAAGAGGTTCAAGATCATCCTCTGCTCTGGGGTTTTTTCACAGCCCAAAGCTGGTTACTAGTACAGCAGCTGTGCCTGCAGTCAGGCAGGGTCTTTCCACACATCTGTAAGCATCCTCTTTTCTCTTTTAAACATTTAGAGTAGATGCAGGCACCAAGCAGACAACAGCTCTCTATGCATTGGATGTTATCAGGTCTTTCACACACCGGGTTCTCTAGAAATCATAAGTGTGGGTGATAAGATGTATATTTAATAAGATATATATATATATATATATATATATCCCTCTCTCTGAACTCATGAGCAGTCCTTAGGGAGCAGGGAAAGATATTTGGAATCTCTCACAAACCAGGGAGGCCTAATTAAATTATGGGTGAGGAGCTTCAGCACCAACATAAGGATGCATTTCCAGCCTGAAGCACACAGTTAAGCTGTGTAACCCATTGCCACAGCATGACACGGATGCCAGAAGCATGGGTTGTCCCCCAATAGATTCAGAGAGGAGAATTATCTTTGTGACAAACAAAGAGCCTGTTTCCATGCCAGGCCACGCAACAAGGGACACGTAGCGGGACACCAGCTGGGGGCTTGGGGCTTTTTAGGGAGATTGCTTTGGAGCTCCCTGCAACACAGAGCCCATGTGGGGCCCCAGTACCCACTGAAAACAAGAAGGTGATTGAAGGGACAGAAGGACAGAAGGAACAGTGCTGCTCTGTCGAGGATGCACAGGGGCCAGCGGGGTCAGAGACTTATTTTCTACAGTGTCAGAGAGCTGGAGAGTCACATACACCCAAAATACACTCGGTGTGGGAACCCCCCACTGCCTGCACCCACCCTTCCAGCACCGGAGGGTGTCAGGAACAGGCAGGGGACAGCTCCCGCCTGCATCCCGAAAGTCACGTGTGACAACAGCATCTGTCCACTTACCTCCTTGGAGCACCAGGCACACTTGGGATGGATGAGGAGACACTCTTCGCAGGACGTGGCACTTCCACTCGTGCACAGATTGAGACCTTCAGCAAGAGAGAACAACAGAGAGTGGGGTGGGCTGAACGGTTACTGCACTCCAGAACAGCGCTCAGGGGTTTTCTGAGATCTTCTTAATGTTAAACATACTGTAAGTTCAAACAGTGTCAAGAGCAAAAAGTTTAAAAGGCTGGAGAAGGAAAAGACCTCTCTTTACCTGTAAGGAGCTCTCATTTTATTTTCCTTCCCCAAGAAAAATGAAAAGGACAGAAACTGGTTTTGCGGAGCTGAGAACCACTGAAATACGACTCTGGTGATTTTGCTTCCCTCTTTCAGGGGTTTCTGGTTAAGCAAGAGTTCATCTTCCTAATGAAATACTTCCACCACTGCAGACAGAACACAATAGCAGTTCAGCTAGCCTGAAACACGGAGGTGGCTGTCTGAAACCCCCCAGGATGCCAACTTTTAAAGTCAAACTAGGCACATCTTCTCATTTTTTCCAGCTGAATCCATGGAGGTCTCCTCCCCACAGTTTTCACCTTAAAGCAGCACTGGAAGATAACTGCCTCCCCCTTCCATACAGTTGATTTCCATAGTGGACTCACATTACAGTAAATTACTTCTAATTTATTAAGGGAATCGTTTCCACAGGATATCCAGGTGAAGCCTGGCAGGGTGTTCGCACCAGGGCTGGGGTGGAAGGCATCACGCTGCAGCCAAGGGATGTCCCTGCCCATGATGCCAGCAGGGGCTCTGCGCCCAGCAAGGCGGCAGCAACCAGGACAGCGGTGATGCTCTTTGCTCCTGGATGGGTGGTATCCAGCAGCACAAGGGGTAACAAGTGAGTTTTGCTTGCAAAATCTATGAATTGGACTTTAAAAATAAAGTGGAAGTACACAAGTTAAGCCAAAGCAAACATCAATGGCATCAGCTCTGAATGCTGCAGCTTGTTTAAGCGTGCCTGCGGCTATGAATGTGCCCTTCGATACCACCGATGCCCCAGCTCCCCTGGGTGCAGCTATTAACTTCTACCATCAATAATCTTCAATCGAGGATTCAGCACAGCGGCTGCATGCTCCAAACAAAATGCCTCGGGCTCCAACTCCGAGACTGCTATTTTTTGCAACCCAAACATCAATAAAAGCATTGTCAGGCCTCTATTTTCAGCCAGTCGCATGTGCAGATACCATTGCACCACACCACTGCCGGCTGTAATTTGCAGATTGCGCAGACTTGCCGATGGATGGCTGCTGAAGAGCCAGAGTTTTCTCCTGTCCCAAAAACTTTCTGCCCCATGAGCTTTGGGGAACAGGGATTTTTGCTGTATCCCCTGTGAATATTTCACCAAAAATAAAAGCGGTGTCTGCCTGGGTCGCTCCTGTCCAGGGCTGGGCTGTGAGCACAGGAAGCAGTGAATCAAGCTAGACAGCTGGAGGAAAACTTAGCGAGCCTGAGGCTAAAAGCAAAAAGAGGATAAGTAGGTCCTGACAGTAATTCTCAGCCATCGTGGAGGCATGACCGCCTCCGAGCCCTGCACTGCCGGGTCTCTGCTGCCCGCAAGGTGGTTAACTCTGAGCCGGGTGCACGAAGCCCTGGACTTTCTCTATGGCTCTCATTCAGACCGGCTGCTTGGACTCATTCATACTGAACAAGAGCCTTCTTAGGGTTTTTTTTTCTTTTTCTGGCTGTTACCACATACTCAGGCATTTCACTCCTTGTTCACATTCAGAAGTTATACTGCAGCTCCCAGACATTGCAAGAGCTCAAGAGATATACCTAAAATGAAGTAAAATGTAACTTGTTGAACTGAGTTACAGTTTGCACAGAGATTAACACTTGCATTTCCAAACCCTACAACACAGCCCAAAGCCTGTCTTCCAGACTTGCTGCTCTGGCAGCAGTGCACGGGGTGACACAGCAAAAATAATGGGCTTTGTAAAGGAAACTCTTGCGTTCGTACCCTGGCTACCCAGCCCCGGCTCTCCCACGGCTTCACTTGCCGGTTTGCAAGGAAATAGGATAATATTTACTGCCATTCCTGACCGATGTATTTTTGAGAGTTTACTTAGTAACAGTAATATCTGAATGAAAACCAAGGTCTCCTCCTTCCCCTGGGTACCATGACCAAAGCAGCCCACGCTCCTGTGGCCGGCTGGGGGGGGACATTCCTCCCAGTGGCAGCTTTTGAAGTTTCCAAGTATGTTTTTCTTTCCACTCTGGAGCAAAAACAAACTGCTTCCAGCATTGTTGTGAAGACAGAGCTTTGTTAAGCCCTCTGATTTTGGACTGAAACTCGAGCTTTTTGGGTTGGAGTAAAAACACGCAGGATTTTCCAGATGCAAGTCTTCGCTGTGCTTGATTGAGCTCAGTCTTTCCTGAACCAGGCAAAGAAAGGAGCTGAAGATGCTCAAGCTAGTCCAGATCCTTCCAGATACTGAGGCAAGTCACCAGGTAAGAGTGGAAGAAACTCAGTTTGCTCTTTGATTCTGATACTTTTTATGCAACCACTCCTAAACGTTGACTAAACTTCTTAGAATGGGGAAAATTCCATCCAGGATTTAGTTGGGATTACTCTGGAGAAAAATAATCCACACCCCTCCCCTCAGACCGCTGAGCCCCACACCCCACATACGGTCCTTCAGGCTGACTCCTAAGCCCTGCACCTTATTTCATGTTGCAGTGCAGTGTCCAGCAGGCATGAAGAGCATCTCCAAATGACATCCTTCCCTTGGGCTGAGCCACTGGAGAGCCCAAAAAAGCAGAAGACAGTGCATCCCACTAGACAACTGAGATTTTAATACATCAAACTGCTGATGCAGAGCAAGATAGGAAAGTCTCAGGAAAGGTACTCAACAAATTCACTCATAAAGATGCTCTGGGCAATCAGACCTCATTTTAAACCTGTTCTGCAAGAAAACCTAGTTTGGGCAGCTCCTTAAACGGAGATGAATGTACTGGCTTGCTGGAGGGAAAAAAAGAAAGTGATGTGCTTTATTCTTTATCCAGCTATTTATGTTTGAAATAAGCATTCTAACAGCCTTGTCCCTGAGATGGTCTGCTGCACTATTGAATCACCAGTTCTAAGGATCAGAACCACAAAATAAATACATTTGAAAAGTTTAAAAAAACTCTGAGTTTTTGCAGTCGTGTGCCACAGCACTCTGCAAGATGAGTCTCTCGTTAAGATAACTTATTAAAACATTAAGCACTAAGAGTAAGTACCGGAATGGTGAACTCAGGCATTTTCTGAGCTGCCTTTATATAAAAAGTTTCCCTGAGTGCGCAGAGAGGAGAGAAACCCCATTTCCAGTACTACTGGAGGAGAATCACAAACTACACTGCAGCCTCCAAGTGCATCCAGAAGCCAGGATAGTATCCCCACTGGGGACAAGAACCACTCCCTGGGCACAAAACTGATATAAGGCGAGAGTGGGGAACAATACAAGGTGGGAGCATGGGAGAATCAATGCTTGTGGGTTTAGGCTGCTGCTCTTCATCCAGCCAATTAATACACGCTGCTCAGGCAAACACCCCAGGGTTTGCAGTGGTTATAGCTGGTTCCATTAAAGTATATATGTGTAGGGAGAGGTGTATCTATAGCGGCCCCACACTTCTTAAAGCGAAGGTGGAACATCCCGCGCCGCAAAGCCCGAGGATGCGATCCGTGCCCAGCAGCGCTGCCGGAGCGCGGGTCCCACCGCCCCGCAACCGGGGACACAGCAGCGAGGGGCGGCCGGGCTGCGGAGCCCAGCGCGGCCCGGGGACAGCCCGGGAAGCGCCTGAGAGCCCCGGCGGCACCAGGGGCGGGGAGGAGCGAGCGGGAGCAGCGATCCGCGTCCCGCCTGCACCGGGGCTGGAGGGGGAGCGGGCGCACGGGGAAAATAAAGCGGGGAAAGGGAGAAGGGGGGGCAGAGAGGAGGGAAAAAAAATCAAAGTGGCAACAAAAGTGCACCGAAACGGGTTTGGGGGATAATCCGCCTTCCGGGGCGGTGTTTGCAGGGCCCGGAGCGGCAGGGAGCGGAGCGGATCGGCCCTTACCTCTGGCGGGCTGCAGCGGGGCGGCCAGGAGGAGGAGGAGAAGGAGGCGCAGGAGGAGGAGGAGCGGGGGGGGCCGGCGGGCTGCGGCGGGGGCCGGCAGCCCCCCTCGGTGGGGCATGGTGCGGGCGGCCGGGGCGGCCGGGCAGCCCTTCCCGGGCGGGCNGGGACGGGAAGGGATGTCGGGGTGTGTGTTGGGGTGTCGGTGCCGAGGGTGCGCTGGCAGCTCCCCGCCCCGCCGCGCAGGGAGGCGTGACCCGGTCCCCCCCTGTGTGCGGAGCGGCTACACGCGGCGATGGGCCGGCCCACGAACACGCGTGGGTGAGTGTGCACAGGGACAGACACACACACAAACTGCATCTGCACGTACGCCTCATTCATACACACACGCAAACATGCGGACGTGCACGCCTGCGTGTCCATACCCACATCATGCGTGTACATCCACACACTTCTCATACACACACCTGCATATGCTTCCATCCATACATAAACCTGCACACAGATGCACACACGAGCATAACTTGCACAGACACACAGCTGCACATCCACAGGGACACCCACACCACTCCACGTCCCCACAGGGAGACACACAGCGTCCACAGGCACACGAACAACACCCACCTTTCTCTCCTGGCTCACAGCAGGGCTTGCGCTGTTGTCCCCGCCGGTCAGTGGCCGCTCATTACGTGGCTTTTTCCTGCTTCAGGGATTTTCTCTGTGCAAACAAACCGTATCCATCTGTTCTATGGCTCCCTAGGCAAGGGCACCCGGGCAGCACTGCCCTGCCCGCCGGCTTTTTGGCACTGTCCACACACCCACGGCCATTCCCTGGCATAAAGGGACATCAACACTTCAGATCTAAAGGAAACAGCAGAGTTATGATTGTGTTTGGGTCGCTGGGCTGGGGAGCTTTCTGGTTTTTTTCTGTTTTCAAAATAAATTGTAGATCAGCCATAGAGCTGATCACTGATTTTAAAGGCAATTTATAGTAACAGTTGACTACCCTTGGCCTGCAGACCTTCGTGCCACTTACAATGTTTACTGAATCTCAGATTTTGCCTCAAACACACGCCCTCAGTCCAATACGTTGCATTGCTGTTCTCAGAAAGAAGTGATTATCTGTAAAGCCACCTGCCAAAATTTCCCCTTATTTGCACTGATTTCCAGTGCTGCTTTCATAAACCTTGCTGATTTTTTTCAGCCTCCCCACACTCCTGGGAAACACAGGTTTGTGTTCAAAGTGTGTGTTTGTTGTCCTAGGAAACACCCGCCTACAAAAGTTGTAACATATTAACTGTCCTGGTGCTGCTGAATCAGAGTAACTCCTGGTGTGGCTGCAGGAGCATCACAAGGGTATTGCCTGTGCCCCGTGCAAAGCCATCACTGAATACCCCACCAGAACATCTGCTGTGGCAGGACTGTGGTGCGTGGCCAGGCTGTGACCTACAGGCTGCCCTCAAGTCATGGGTTCTGCATAGGCAAAGAGCAGCATCAGCCATCTCTCTTATCCCAAGAGCCTGATAAAGTGGATCCCGACACCCTTCATTAATAATAAAAGTAATACCAGCTGTGTTGTGACTGATCTGGAAATGCAAGATGGGGTGTGCGGGGACTTCAAAGCGGGTTGTTCCTCTGCGGAGTATTTTTTGTGTTTCTGTGAAGAGAAAGAAAGTGAAATGCAGATCCTACTTTCACACAAGATAAAATACCTGATGCAAGCCTTAGTGTCCAGGGAAGTCTTGGGTAGACCTAGAAATCCCTCTGGCTGTGCCCAACTACTCTGAGACACAACCACATATACAAACATACATAAATTGACTTGTGAGAGAGCTTTAATCTCCTTGGTCATAGGAGCAAGGACACCCTCGTCCCTCATCCCTCGTCCCTTGTCCCTGTGTCCTGCTGTGCCACCCGGAGAGCACTGGAGGGAAAGAGCAGATGCACAGGGGCAAAGTGGTGAACAAGCAAGAGGAAGAAAGGAAAAGCAGGGTTGTGGGAGGAGGAAACTACTCTGGGGGAAGTAATCCACTTTGTGAGACTTGACTGGGACACCCCAAGTAGCAGAGAGGAGGATTTGAGGAAGAGGGGGATGACTTGCAGAAGGAATGTGCGGCCGCAGGACCAGAGCCAGGCGAGGCGGACGAGCTCACCGGTCACCAGTTATATTTAGCTGGGCTCAGCCGAGGTCCAGTGCCTGCCCTCACTTTCTGTGGGCATTTCTGGCATCACCATGAGCACCCAGTGTTCACCATGCCCAGGCTGGCCTTGCATCACAGCCCGCAGAAGAAACCCCCAAGAGAAGGTCAGGAGATGATACTACACGTTTTTAGAGACATGGGCTGTTGTCAGTGCTCGACATCTGCCATCAGTCATGTACCTTTCTCACTGTGTTTTCCAATCCAAACCCCTGTGAAGGACCCACAGGTTCACAGACCATGTGTCTCATCCCAGCAGACCACCGCTGAACCCCAGACCATGCTGTGGGCCCAGGGCTCTACAGGGAAAGACCCTGCAGTGCCGCAGGGGAGGAAGTGCCACAGCTTCCCTGATGAGAATGACATTAATACCCTTTTCCGAAGCCAGCACTGTGCTCTTGCCCCTACACGCAGCAAGAAAAGGGACATAATTGTAGTAAAGACCAAGAGAGCAGCTGTAGCCTCAAGAGGGGAAATTTGCAGTGGTTTGACGTGGTTGAAGGCAGGGAATGTACCCACCACGGGGTGGGCAGCTTGTCTGTGGGGTGAGCAGGCAGCCTTGTGTCCCTGGGGTTGGCTGCAGAAGCATCAGCAGAGGCGATATGGCTTGAAATGAGGTCCCCAAAGAGGGTGTTTGCATTGACCCTTCCCGCTTACCTATGATGAAGGCACTGGACTGGTGTGTGCTGGCTGTTTTTCTGGATTAAGGGTCAAGGTGACAGCAGACGCCTGAAAACAAGATTGTCCAACTGAGCCCTTCATCTTCCTCCCGGGGTTCACTCCCTGAATAAAGGACAGAGGAAGAAAGCTTTTAGTTCCCATGTGGGAACAAGATTATTGAGGATAAAAGGGTCACACAAACCAGTAGAAGGTGAGTTTAGGGCAGCACCATGATTTTGGGGCAGGAAGCCAAAGAAAGGCTCTGTCAGCTGGGGATTGTGCAAGGATGACCTGCAAGAATGTCGCTCTTGATCCCCAGGAACGGCCGCTGCTGTTGCCTGTGTGTTTTCTCTCTTGACCATCATGTCTCCTATCTACAAAATGCCATTCTTGAGGATCAGCCATGGGAGATCCCCCAGGTTTCTTCAAGTAGGTGTTACAGAGACCCTTCAATTTGAGTTTGAGTATCATTGCACAGTTCTGCTGGAACAGAGAGTGGAAAACCCCTGGGCTGGAAAGACCTGATCTTTGTGCTTGCTTTCTTATCACTTGCTTTTTAAATCTATGGTCAAAGCAGGACATAAACCCAGTGTATCTGACCTAGACGTGCATTTGCAAGTGATGCAATTGTAAGTTAGTTCTTTGGCTCTTTTATTATCAGTCAAAACAAATAAAATGCTTTGTCAGATATACATTGGGTGTTTTACAGATAGGTTTTCATTGTTGTATCTTCCTTATGGCAGGAAGGGTGGATAAAAGCATCTGAGTCATGTCTAGATGTCTGCCATGGCATGGAAGAGGTTCTAGATTTTCAACAGTGACTCCTCTTTCTACACCAGTCCCAGCAAAATGCTGGTCCCAGAGCCCCAGCCCACAGCCATAGCCACAGCCTGTTTCAGGGTGATGCTGCACCTCTGCCTTAATGTTTCACAAACTATTGCCTTGATCCTGCAGTAAAATCCCAGAATATCTTTGACTTTCTCCTGTTTCTAGAGTCTGTGGTATAAGTTCAGGGTTGCTACTTACTAGCAGCTCCAGCTGGAAGAGACAGCTTCCGACTGGATATAACTCATGATAACCTCACTATTGGATATAACTTATTCAACCACCATACCTGCAATGTGTTCAGAAGCCATCGGATCTCAAGCACAGTTTTCTCTTGTGACAGAAAGACCAGCTAAGACAGCAGAGGTTACTTGTTTCCAGAAGTCCCAGTGAAGCCGGTGATGGCTGGAAAGGGAATCCAGATGCATCCTGGCGTCGGGCACTGCCGGCACACAGCAGGTCCTGAGTGTCCTCTAGTCCTTTGGTCCAAACGACTCTTCATTCAACAGAAGATGGGCAAAACAGGAACCTAGATGATGATGATTAAGTTGGGCTGGTTTGATTTAATAACAAGGAGTTTTGGGGGCAGCTGGAGTCAAGCTGGGAGATAGGATCAGGGATACAAAATTAAAGGCAAACTCGTTTGAACCTTGGGGACCTCCACCATGTTACAAACAGTTCTTGTATTAGGAAAACACTTTCTCTTCCTTCCCAGTTCCTCACCATGCTGTCTGCTGGGTCCTGCTGGCTGTGCCACAGCAGAGGCACAGGCTGTGGGCACTGTGCGGCTTTGCCGTCCCAATGCTGCCTCCCACCACGAGCCAGCCCACAGGCCTGGCTGCTGGGGTTTTCATAACCACAGAAAAACTTCATCTCCTGCTTTTTCCTGTGGAAGCTACAAAAAAATTCCAATTCACACAAAATCTTTGTCAGTAATAGGCAACAATTGCATGCCAAAAAAAAAATCACAATCATTAATTTCATCCTTCCTTAAACAGTATGTGCTCTCCTCCAGCTGAAGATGCAGTTCATGCCTGCTATAAAAATAGATATAAAAATATCTGGTTTTACCATCTGAGGACTAACCTCTGTTCTCAGCTAGTCAAAAGCAACACTACCACTCCCAGTCTGCTGAGAAGCAGCATTGCAATAACGATGGGAAGCAGAGAACGCCACCTAAAGTCATCTTGCCAAGTTTTGTCCCTCTCCTGCATGAAAAAAGACAGGGTTCAAAATAAACCTCTGTGCAAGCCCATGCCTGGAGCTTCTGGGCTGGACAGCAATGGAGGTACACGGGAGATTTTCCTCATGCCCCTGAGGTATATTAACATGAGTCCTTCAAACAGTGGCGATGGAGCCAGACCAAACCTGGGAAGTTTTGGTGTCCATACAGCTCCCGGAGCAGGCAGGGGGGCACTTGACTGCCTGAGCAGCTGTTTTCAGGAGGGGCTCACTGACATGCTGAAATGGGTGATGGATGTCTCCAACCATGGGTAATCCCCAAAAATATGCCCTGATCCCTGGAGTTAAGGAGAGTGCCATCAAAGGGACGGGCACGGGGATGCACAAAGGCTGTGAGACAGGAGAGGGTCAAAAATCAGCTCACTGGAAACCTGCCTGTGATCTCTGTTAATGGTTAGCCCCAATTAAAATGTGCTCATTGAATGACTTTGCCTTTAGTGGGGCTTATCCTGCAATTGCAAAGATCCAGCTCCATCTTGTGGCTAGGGGCTCTGCCAAGTCCCAGAGAGGAGGGAGCGGGAGGAGGGTTCGATAGCCTGAAGGATCCACCCCTCCTGCCTTGAATGGTGGGTTAAGAAATATCGTCTCTTCCCGCACGTCTTGCCTCAAATAAACTGGACACATTTTGGTTAGGACTAATGGAGAGCCACAAAGCCAGGAACATCCACTGAGTGTATCTAGCAGAGGGCTCCCCGTAAAACCCAAGTGGAATGGAAAGCCCCAAGAGGGTCTCTTTGTGCGCGTGCATGTGGGGGAAGAAGCACCATTTAATATGATTTAATATGTCAGCAGGTATAGCCAGCTGGGCTCAGCTCCACGCAAATCTCTGGCAAAATTCCCACTGAACGGAGTAAAAGCCCAGGTCCCAAGTGCCCGAGCAAGAAGAGTGCTCCAGAGGTACAAAATGCTTTCCAAGAAATTCACCCTGGATCTGTGAAGTTTAGGCCTCCCAGTGCCCCATGCAGCTTTTCCAAATCTCAGTTGACTCTTGGCTATTTAATCACTATCTGAAATAAATTATTTGACTCTGGGTTTTTTTTTGCTTATTCTTCTGGCAAACAGTTTCTGCCCAGCATGAGCTTGCTGCAGAATCTGTTCACACCAACCTTGGAAGGACAAAACTACTGAGAAATGATGAAAAGACTACCAGGAAAGACCTTACTTTGAAAAGAGTAATAATACTGTTACACATGTGCAACACAAGCCCTGTTTCATTCCTAGGAATGATATATAGGACCAGGTTCACAGATCCTCTCCAGAGACCCCTGTTCCCATTAATGTCAACACAAGTTAGGCACCGAAATACCTGCCTGGACTTGACCCCTGATTCCCACCAATTTAAACATTCCTCTGCTTGAGAGGGAATTAGGTACCTTTGCACTATAATAAACTTTTGAATTCATTGACTACCACAACTATGAAACTTAAAAAAATTTTTTTTGGCTGATTTACCCCATAAAAGGATCTCATGTATAAAAGACCTCAGAGGAAGCTTTTTTCCCAAAGTCTCACTTACGTGGCAGACTTTCCCCAGATATCCACGACTAAAGAAGAGGCAGAAATTCCCTAATTTTTAATCAGGCTCATGTCAGTGGGCACAGGGCAGGCAGCAACGACACCAGCAAGCGCCTCGGGGAGCTGAGAGCTTTCCTCGCCCTCCCCGCCCCACTGAGAGGTGACAGACACTACTCCGGGAAGCTGTTAATGTCACTTTAGAAAACTGACTGCCAGAGCAATAACCAAACTGGGAAACCAGCTGGGACAAATGTCCCTCAAGGTGCTACCAGAGGTATTAACGTTTTAGAACAGACAACAAGAAGATGTTTGGTTGCCGCAGATGCCCACCAAAGGCAATGTTAGACCCTCCACAGCCCTCTCTGGAGTCTTGGGTGAAAAATCTTATTCCTCTCAGTGCCCTGTTTTCCCTTTTCCTCCTTACCTGGCCCTGCAAGTCTCATGGCTCCCCTGGTGAAATCTCTGCCAGGTTAGGGCCAGCAGCTGGGCAGATTTTTTCTCCCTGCTCCCCTTGATGTTCCCCACCTTGGCGGGTGCCATGGAGGACACTGCCTGGGGTTTGGGGACACTGCCCGGGGTTTGGGGACACTGCCCAGGGTTTGGAGACAGAGAGGAGCAGGTGAAGCACAATTCCATTGCAGGCTTTGCTTCCACCAGGAGAGGGAGGGTTGGAGCTGTTGGTCTTGGTTTGCTTTTGGTGGAGAGGAGAGGGGTAAACTTTGCTCTCCAGTGGTTGCTCTTTGAAGCTTATGTGTGAAAGGCAGCACCTTTTGGACCTGAAAGCAGGAAGTATTTTCCATTTTCTGAGTTACCTGCTTGCAAAAATTTTCCCTTGTTTCTTTTATGAGGCTGTTTTTACATAAACAGTGAAGAGCCCAGTGTACAGCACCTTGCCCTGACTCTCCATGGTTTATGAACAGCCTGGGCATATTTAGGACATACAAGATACACGAGGTACACACACCTCAGGCATCACCTTTCAGCCCTTGCTGCTGTTGAATAAAGCAGGTCAATGAATTCAGGAGGTGAGAAATGTCCCCCTGACCCAGGCTGTCCCTCCAGCCCCAGGGGCTGCAGCAGGAGGAACTATCTTTGGGACCTGGTTTCTTTTACTGCCCCTTCCTCCAGCACCCTCACTTTCTCATCCTGTTGTTAGAGTACATCTCTGTCATGCATTTGCATCCTTGAATTTGCCTAATCTCTTTTTTGAACCTGTAGATACAGCGCCCGCAACCCCCATTTGCAGCAAGTTCGCCACCTGCACCTGTAAAGTATTTTTTTCCTGTCTGGTTTACACTGATCTCCTTTAGCTTTGCGTACCCCCAGATTCTGGTGGATGTTAAGCTGCCACCCTGAGTCAATGGCTTTGGAGACCCAAGCCTGGGCACACAGCTGGGTACCACAACCCCCCATGCCACGGGGCTGTGCTGCTCCTTTGGGTCCCCTGGATCATTACTGCCTGGCCCTGGTCACTCATCTGCAGCCACTTTATCTATTTGACCTCCTGTTACCTAGTTATTTCCCTTACTTTCTTTTACTCCTCTTTACTCCATGTTACCTTTTTACTTCCCATTGCTCTGGCTGCTCTGGCTGACCCACTGCAGGGTGTGATAGATAGGGGAAGCTCCCCAACAGCTTCAGCTGTAAAAACAGCCACAAAGAAATCACAGAGCTCCTCTGCTACATCTTCATCATACTCATCTTCCCCTTTTGCACCCTTGTCATCAGCATTCCTACTGATTCCTAGCTCCCTTTGGGGCTTTGATACGTTTAAAGAGCCTTTTACCAGCAGTTAGAGCATCCTTTGCAAGGAAATTCACTTATTGTTATTTTTAGCCCAGTTTTTTATGGTTTAATTGTGACCTGACCTGTTTCATGGACTTCCCTGTTCATAGACCACTTTTCTTTTTTTTTTCAGGGTTGACTAGCTGTTGCAAAAAGCAGTATCTTCATCTATCATCCCCAAAGCCCAGAAGAAGTCAATTTAATCCTCCTGGGAACACTTACTAAGCAAAGCTGCTCCATCCACAAACATCAGACACAAGGCTTCGACACAGGGAGCATTATTTGGCTAAAAATAAGGGGAAGAGTGGGAAAGGGGGAAAGAATAACAACTGGTGACTTGGCAGCTGCTAAACTTGACAAATGACAGTCCTCTTGCAGGAGTGGTGAATGAGTAAGGCAGTGCTGGGCTTGCCTCACTTGCCTCTTTGCAGTTTGTGGCCCTGGGCTAGTGAAGCCCAAATTTCAAGCAGGTCCTCTGTCCCTGGGTTGTGCTGGAGTCCAGTCACCTTCCTGAACCCAGGATGAAGCTGAGGTGGTCTCCCCAAAACCAGCCATGGACAATAATGTTCATCTGGGTATCTGCCTGAATCCCTCCAGCCCTCGCCTGTGTTTCCCCAAAAGCTCTCTGTATCCCAGGGTTTCTGCTGGAGAAGCCATTCCTAGTGAGGAGGGGAGCACTTCTCACTAGAGGGGAGGCTCCTTTTCCCTTACTCCTGTTCCTCCCTTTGGAAGGAATGCTACCATTCACCTTGAAAACAACAAGGCATCAAAGTCAAAGGAAGTACATCAGAAGTGAAAAGTCAAGCCCTTAGGTCTGCAATCGTGTCCTACCTTTATTGGTTGCTCTTGTTTATGTCTCCAGACTGGCAAGTCACATGCAGGATCTATGTAAAAACAGTCTCAGAAAGGAAACAAGGAGTGGTTTTCACCAGCAGGTAACCAGAAAAATGCAAAATGCTTCTGGCTTTCAGGCCTGAAAGGTGTTGCCTTTCACATGCAAGTTTGGATGCTGGGCTTTGCTGGGGAGTGTTTGGATGCAGGGTTTTATCTTTTTTTGAGGCTGGTTTCAGGCATAACCAGTGTGAACAGCACAAGATCCATCAGGCCTGGCTAAGCCCATCCTCACCCCACCGTCCCATCACATTACCGTGTGGCAGCTCCTCTAAGGCAGCTGCCCAGACACAGGCTCTTACCCCACAGCCCCCCACAGCACCATACCCCTCCCCTACCGCTCTGCATTTCTCAGGTGTACCCACAGAAATGAGGGACGGCATGTGACTGAAGCAATCCCAATACCCCCCCCATATACTATGTTATCACCATGCAAACCTCTGTCCCTGACTCATTGAGCATCGTTTCCTACACCCTGTGCAGATGTGCCAAGCAATCTCTCTAGTGTAATTTTTTGCTCAGGACAAAAGCAGGTGCCAGGCTGAAGGGCATCATCTTCCCACGTCCTCTGGATGTTATGCACCAGCAGGACACCCTGTATCTCGGGGTAGCAGATGGACTGGACATCCTAGGATGTGAAACAGGTTGTGGAAGTTCCCTGAAGCCTCTCGCCCTGCCTGCAGGCATGTCCTCTGCCACAACAACGGCTCAGGTCCCTTTCTCATGCCCAGGTGGATTTTGAAGGACGGGCAGCTGAAACAACACACAAGCCAAGTGGCAGCAGGCATAAAACACCACAAAGAGTTATTTTCCATTATCATATTTCCCAGCAGAATCATTGCTAATAGCCAAACAGAAGTTAAATATCTGAGAATTTGCCCTTTCGGTACACAATTTCAGTCCAGATAAAACAGCTGTAACAGCCTTTGAAATGCTAATGAGTGAGCAGGCTTACAGTAGTATCTGATAGCCCCTCCCCAGCATGGGCTAAGCGAGAACCGGTTGTAGTTGCAGAAATCAGCTTTGAACTAGAGCAATGAAAATTCCTCTGCAGTTAAATTACGCAAACACCTGACTCCTTTTGCTGCTTTTCTTGTCAAAGACAGCAAATGTCTAGATATCGCACCCTCAATAAAGTTTTATTGCATTAAAGTTTTGGTTATTGTTGAGCTTTCAGGTGCATTTCCAATCCTTATTGCTTTGCAAAAGAATAAGAGATAACACTTGAAAATCTTTTCATGTGCCTCTGTAGCAGGCTGCTGTCAGATGGGTTTCAAGGATGCTCTGCTCTAAGCTGATGGAACCGGACAATTTACCTCAATGAAAGACCATGATGCATGGGCTGTTAATCTTGATATAGAGAAATCTTTTTATCAGATTTCCACATAACCCCAAGTTTTAGTCTGCCATACAAAGAAGGGGAGGAGGGGGTATTCAGGCAAAAGCAGACAGTTGAATGAAGTAGAAGTCCAGACTGAGCTTCATGACTCTTTGCCACTTGTTCTGCCTGGATCTCACCCGTTTTTGAGTCTCACCCTGTGCAAACTCCTTGGAGTGTTCTGCTGGCAGCAGAACTTTTTCCTGCTGCTGAAAAATCAGGAAAAAGGAGGAAAGGAAAGGAAGGACTTAGACAAATTAGAAGCAGGGAGCATCTCCTTCAGCCAAGGAATTGTGGGGACACACAAGGCTCAAAGAAGAAGGAGCAGCAGGCATTGGGGGACATATATTAATCAAGCCATTGGGTAAGGGAAGCTGGTCCCCCTTGCAGGGCTTTTCTGGCTGGAGGAAGGACAGGGCCTCCCTGCCTCTTGTGCTAAGGGTAGCCACCCTGCCTTGCTTTGCTCCTCACAGGAGAGCACTTTCAGAGGAAAAATCAAGAAAATCAGACCAAATCTCTACCATCCTTCGAATAAGGTATCATGCATAGCTAAAGCCAGCTAGCCCCACTCGCACGGGGTAAAGGTCACCTTGTGCACGCTGAGATGCACAGAGCCGGTGGCGGGTGGCTGAGGCCACCAGAACCTGGCCTCCTACAGACACCTGCCAACAGCAGGGACTGTGCAGCCAGGTGACAGCAGCAAAGGGGACAAGAGTCAACGGGAAGAAACAGTGAAAACCTAGGAAAACAACAGAGAGAAAATTGCACTTTTTCTCACCAGGCTACTTCTGAACCACTGCTCGTTGCAGACAGTTCGGAGAAAGGAGGGTCTATCTTCTTCTGCTAGAGGAGCCACATGAGAAATATCAGGACTGTTTCATTCCCAGTTTTCAACCACATAACTGGTGAGTGGGAGCTGGTTTTGATCACTGAGAGCACTGGAACAACCTGTCTGCATGCACATCCTGGTAACCTCTACAGCCCCACAGCATTCTCTAGCATTGGCCCCTAAACTTGTCGTTTAAGCTGAAAGACACTCCTTTCTTCAGCTGTGTGACATGAACAGACCCACACGCATAAAGCTGCCATCACAGAGAGCAGCTCATGCAGCATTTCCAGAGGAGATCCAGCTGCACTAACTGAAAGTGATCACAGAAAACTGGTGCCAGCCTTACAACAATAAACATTTTACCTTCATTAAGATTTAATAATATTTCTGATCAGAACCTCTGAGTGAAAGCCAGGTGCTGATGCAACCAGTCTGGGCACATTTGTGTCTAACTCTGCACAAGTTTTAACATAAAATAGTCTCTGGAGTTGTAAGAAAACCCACTTACACCACTGGGCAGCAACATAAGAAAGCATTGGTACTGAGAAATAATAATGTTTAATAGGAAAATTTAATTTGCATATATAAAAGCCAAATCACAAAACATAACATGGAATTAAATGATGCTTTACACAAACTTAACCTATAAATATATGTACATATTGGTGTATATATATATTTTATATATGTAAGGAAATGTTAAAGCTAGTCAATAGATAATGCACACTCAGTAAAGTACGTTAACATGTCGACTATTTTACAGACAGATTTACTGAGTGTGTGTAAGAAATTGAAAAAAAACCCTTAAGATTATTCAATGAAAACATAAAGAGTGCAAGAGAAAATAAAATGTTAACATTTTCCACAGGAGCTGAGAATGTAAAATCAAGGTAGTTGTGCAAGATGGGGAACAACAATGTTTGAAGATACTGTGTCTTGTCATTGTACGGGGAAGGAAGGCTGCGTGAAAGGTCGGACAAGTACCAGCTCTCACACAATGCCTGTCAGCGGAGACCTGAACTGAGTGCTTTCAGATAGAAAATACTGGGGGGTTGAGGAGGGGAAAAAGACTGTATCTGGTATAGTAAAGAGAAAAAGATTAGGTTCTCACGAAGAACAGTTTTGGTCTACCCAAAGCCATGCAGGGTGCCTGTGTCTGAAATGGAGTGAGCACAAATACAGGCAAAGCTCTGGGTGCTGACATGTTTCAGCATCACACATATTGCCTGGACCATCTTCCAGGTGACCTGAAAAACAACAGGGTTAAAATCCTCGTAGCTTGTCTACACTCACTCTCTTGCCAATGTACTGGGCTCCTGAAAGAAGTCTAGTGTTTATTGGAGCTCATTAGTTCTTTTAAAGAAGTCCTCTTCTTCTCTCTACCCTCTGCTTCATTTTTCCCTTATTTCAGAGAGTTGTCCATGATCTCTTCCAAGCAGGGGTCTTCCTTTAGAAAATGATCAGAGAATATGAAGTTCCGGACTTTGTTGTCTCTTCTGCTGAAGTAACTGCATTGGTGAGAGGCTGTGAAACTCTTTGGTCTGACCCATTGTCGCAATGGTCGTCCATCCTTCCACCACTCTGGTCGCTTAGTATCTGTTCCGTGTCCTAAAGCCCTCAGGCTCCTGGGATATATCATACTACAGAGAATTTGGACAAGAAAAGAAAATAAAAGAAATAAAGAGAGAGGTCAGAAAGCTCCTTTCTGAGAATAGTTGGGCATGTAGCACGCTGCACATGATGCTCTGCGTATACATGTCGCTCCCTGGGACACAACAGCCCCCAAGGAAAACCAAACAGGCAGATTTTCCTCACTGAAAATCTGACTTCTTTGGAAAGCTAAAAATGCCAGAACCGTGCAAATCTGATCAATCAACTAACTAAACAGATGTTTTTCTTCTCTTAATTGGCAGCTTTTTAAAAGTGGGTTTTTTTCTTTAAACATCATATTTCTGAGTTGCTTCTGTCACAGTTTAGGCCTCAATTCTGCAAAACACGTAAATGTGTTACAATTAAACAGATTTTCTTCACTAAATAGGGGTACTTTCTTTCAGCACAGAGGTGGAGCTAAAATGTAATTTAAATGAGATTTGAATGGACAATATGTTTCCTATTTACTCGATGCACGCAGAACCCAGCAAATCAATCATATCACAGCACAGCACTTCTCAAGCCCCTGCTCCCTCCACAGCTCCCTTGCAGAGTTCAAGGGTAAGACAGGCAGTTTTTTCAGAACACACCTTCCAGCGAACGACACGCCTCTGCTGATGGGCTCCTCTGGGCTTTATCAGTACAAAAGCTGTGCTAGCTTTTTCATGGCACTGAACACTTTCCCCCTTTGCAATGCTGCAGAACCGCAGTGGCTCTTGCTGTGAACGGGGCAGTGGCAGAGGGGGAAGGAGGACACCGACCCTCTGGGAAGCTATGCCAGCTTCAGCTGATTCTGAATCTTGCATGAGGATGCAACAGGGAAGTGCCCCTGCAGCACCTATTGATGCTACAACTTTCTTAAAAGAAGCACAGGTTGTAACAGCCTGTGGTGAAGGATGTGTTCGGTCAATGCAGACAAATGTCCTACAACACAGCAGACCACTGGGCAGCCAGACTGCTGCTTTGACCCTTGCTTTTCACATATCCAGCCTGTGACTCAAGGATGACTACTGGGGCTTTAGAAAGGTCTTCATGAGTGCTGATCTCTGTATTAAGGGAAAGTTTTTCAGCTGCTTTGGCCTTCTAGATCAAGGGAGGATGGACAGTGGGGTTTAGGTTCCAACAATGTCTGTAGCCCACAATGCTACAGTTCAGGAACACAATTTGCGTAGGCCTGTGTGAAACACTTACCAAATCATCATAATCCCTCTCCGGAAGACCATCTCTATTTGTGGAGCGCATCTCATAGTGGTTGTTTGGCTGGTATCCTGGGTTCGTATGGCCAGAAGTGGTCTGGACTCTGGGAAATATCGTGGTCTCTCTATCATCAAAGGCATTTGGGTTGGAATATCCTGACTTTATCAGGCTCTTCCTCTCGGGATCCTTTTTGTGTTTGGCTCTTCAGAAGAAATGAAAGAACAACGGAGGTTTTAAAAGACCTTTTAGTGTGCCTTACTTGTTGCATAAGTCCAACGTATTGAGTTGTTTACTCCCATCTTATTTTGAACACACAGTCCTGTTCTGACACATTCGACAGACTTTTCTAGCATGCCTATCGCAAAACTGTTGCTATCAATAATACAGTACAAAGTTCATCATCTCTTATCACAGATGGGGCTAAACTGCTAGGAGAGACAGAGGGGGACTTTGACCTTGTTCAACTAGTTGAAGGAGTTTCCTTCACCACCAGCTCTGACTAACCAGAGGAAGAAATGAGACACTCATTAGGCCCAGTTAAGAAAAGTTGCCCTCATGCCTGCAGCCAAAGCTGGATGCTCAAACAATGCATTTGCATTGTGTGTGATCACAAGTCCATACATTGCACACACACTCGGCACCAGCTTGGGCACCTGCTGATGAGCTGTGCCTGCTGTGGGCATCCTTGCAGGCACCTTTATCTCGGCAGCACTGAGGAAAGGCAGAGGAGCTTCTTGAGTATTTCTGTGTTTGGTGTGAGGAGAGAAGTGAGGAGGTGCAACTGCAATTGGGAATTTGCCAGTACACCAGGTCTAGTAAGCTTTAAAGAGATGCTTGGCTGGAAATGCCACCTGTACTGAGCTGAAAGGGACATGGCCAGCCTGCAGATGAAGCGCTAGCATGGAAAGCTGCAGAAGGTTTGAATTTAGGCCACATAGTCTTGTGATACCAGCATCCTTCTTCAGTCTCATCCAGATGCCATTTCAGTGCTGGGTATGGCAGGATTAGGGTTAATGGGTCAGGTGTGTATTTTGAAGACCTGTCTGAAGCTTTCAAATTCACAGCAAGAGAATAAGTACTTCTGGGAAGAGCACACAGGCAAAACCAAATTCTAATGGCTATGTGACTTAAATGATCTTGTCTGCCCAACCAGGCATGCAACCACATTCACAGCCCTGCCCCTCTCTAAATTTCTGCTTGGTTCTGTTTGGTTCTCTACAAACATGCAGCAATGCAGTTTCTATTAAATTGTAATAAATACTCTTACCTTATTGAAATAATAAAGATTGCTATCGCTAAAATCAGGATAATGGCTCCAAACACTGTACCCACTATTATAAGGATGAGTTCTCTATCTGGAAAAATAAAAACAACCAAACAAGAAACATAAATTGAAAGCTCATGGTAAATATTGAAAACCAAGTCCTGTCTCTGTCCTCGGAAGGAAGGAAAGAAGAAAGGAAGGAAGGAAGGAAATACAAAGAAGATGTTATTAATTCTCAGGCTCCTGCCTGAGTACAACTGTCTCAGTACAGGTGCTGCCTCAGTACAACTGTCTGTGGACACAGAAAGATGTAAATTAAGGAACTGATCTGCATTAAAGACCATCTCTTCTGGATGACTATTTTGATCCCAGCTCAAGTTCCTAATCCCATGCACTGAATGGCTTCCCACATAGTTATAGCTTAGGGACAGAAACAACTGGGAGGGTGTAGGGGTTGCTTAAACTAGTATTGCTGCTAAAATATGTAGTTAGGGGCCAAATAGGCTCTTCCCATGCCCTAGGCACATAAGGCACACTGATTTGAGGTATCTGTTATGGGGCACTATGAGCACTGCATTAATATCTCATATCTGAATAAATGTTTGGCAAGGAAAATTCATTTCAACCGAAATCCAGATTTCAGTCTGGATTCGTAAGTTTGACATTTAATATACTGAATGCCTGTACAGGAGATACACAACATGAAGCCACCAACTGTGCTGTTACCAGCAGAACAATCCAGCACATTCAATCACAGGAGCATGCATCGAGACAACAGGGATATGATTTCTCAAAAGAACATCATGCCAAACACATGCGTATGGCATCCTTGGTTATTGCTCAGCAAACTCTTTTCATCAGTACCCACCAAGTGCCATATGGAGAAGATGAGGCTATTAATGGAGTTTATTATTAGCAGGTTTCAGGTTCATGTTTAAGTTCATAATGTGTTGATTTTGTGCCAATTTAAAGGTTTCAATTGCTTTATGAAAAAGGCCTTAAAATTCCCAAAACTTTATCTAGAAAAATATGTTCCATGTGACAAAAAATAACCTTTCTGCCACACATTTACACCTCTGGTTTTCCACTGTGCTGCACTACAACCACCATTAGCCAATCTCCAAAACTTTAAAGGCAAAACTAGGACAAAACCCTTGAAGACCTCATAGCTGCAGACACAGGTATGTTAAACATGTGCAAGTTTAAGAACACAGCAGTGTGAGACTCCGCAGGGCCACATGAGGACATACCTTTTGCTCAGATAAAGCCAAAGGAGTTGTGGGAAGTGAAGAACTGGTTTTCAACCTGCCTTTGACTGTGTTAGATGTCCTGAGTTTAGGCATGTGCAAACACTAGAAGGCATGAAGAATGTCCTCTCCTAATCTATACGATGGTGGAAACTTGAGAAAGTGCAACAAACAGCTGCAAGACTAACTCAGTAAAGGGAAAAAGCCTCAGAAGGTCCGTCTGGGTAGTTTGTCTGGATAATTACAATTATGGCATAACATAGTCGGGTCCATCATCTCTTCACTGGTATAGAGTACTAGATACTATGCAGTGCTTGCAAGGTAAAGCACAAATAAGAACCAGTGGTTGGATATTAAAGCAGAAACGTTTCAAATTAGAGTAATCCACTGACATTTTAACAGAGGGAGTGATTAATTACAGCAGAAACGAATCTGTTAGTGGTGCTGAGTTCAGCATTGCATGTCTCCAGATGAGAACTAAATGCTTTTCTGTCAAATAACCAGTGTTTGACTAAAAACTACTGGGCTTAATGCAGAGGTCATTAGAGGAAATGCTACTGTCTGTCTGGACATGAGTTTCAAGAAGGGTTTTTCCTTCCAGGAAACAGTGGGATTTAACTCTTTTTTTCATAACATTTTCCTGCTACCATTACAGGATGGTGGCACCCCTAAAGGCTACTACTTGTTATTTTTGTTATCTCAGACAGATTAAGCATTACCAGATATTTTTCCATGCTAGAATTAAAAATCAGAAATTCCTGTACTTACTGTTGCTGCAGTTGTCCCCTGAGTAGCCCACTGGACAACTACACAAGAAAAAAGAAGAGGAAAGAAAGAAGGATAATGTCATTAAGTAGATGATCACAAAACAATAGTATATTTCCATCTTTTATCAGCAATTTTTCTGCAAGGTGTGTTCATTACTCATTAATGCTATCTTAATATTGAATTCTTTAGTTTCATTCTTAGAGTAAAACAACCTGAAATTTTCAGAATGATTGGTGAGCTGGGCACTCAAAGTTCCAGGTTCTCAGCCTGAAAAATTTTAAAAGAGCCTAATTTCTCCAAAGAAGTAAGCTTTACACCTCTGAGCCTCTTGGAATTGCTACCCACTGTCTTTATCAAAAGCCTCAATATATGTTCTGTAAGGACTGGTAGCTCTTTATCTTCCTCCCATACTAGCTTCTTATATTTAAAATATATTGACTTTATGGTAAGAAGTTTCATTGTGTCACAGCAATAATTACAAAAAGAGCTGAATTAATGGATATAGGGAACAAGGTCCTTCCGCTTATCCACGGAGCAGAGCACAACCAGTCACTTACTTAGCTTCACCAGGAAACACCACTGCTCTGTTCTGATCCTGAGCTGACAGAAGTACCCACAGAGAGAAAACCAAGATAAAATAACATAGGTCTGAACGTTATCAGGAACCAGAGTCCCCACTGATATTGGTGGAAACTTTCCAGGGATTTGAGGTAAGTCTTACTCTAATGCCTGTTGCTTACTAAATGCTTCAGTCTACCAGTTCCCATGGCTCAACGACTCTGAAGGAATAGTTTATGCGGGCAACCCACAAAATAAGCGTGAAGTATTTTATCGTCTTCACTGACTCACAGATGACCTTGGATCTTCTTGACTTTCCTCGCAGGTATTATGAGTGCACACCAGTGGCTAATGTCAATAAGCAGTTAAAATGCCATCACTTGTAACACCATGGGAATTCGACCACCTGCTAGCCACCTTAGGCACCTCTCTTATTCACACAGCTGCAGTCTGTTCTTCTAGACCGAGGGTGACCCCGTGTTAGATGTTCTTCTCCCCTATCTTTGCCTAGTACACAGGAACACAAGAAAAAGCGGAGTACTCACAATACACATTTTCCATTCTTCATTTCAAAGTTAGACATGCATTTGCATGTTGGAACCCCATTTTCTTTTGCACAGTACTTGTTTTCTTCTCCAGAACAGTTACTGCAATCTGTATTTTAAGAGGAAAAAATACAGAGTGCATTGAAGATGGCCCCCAAAAACTCAAAACTCAACGTTGGAGAAAATCCTTCTACCTTTTTTTTTTTTT
>VZTO01012843.1:356003-418739 GCA_013400615.1 Syrrhaptes paradoxus
CACCACGCTGGGACAGGGGTCTTGGCCCGGTATGGAGGATTCCTGGCAGGAACCACTCTGTGGTCCATGGCCACAGCCCCTGGCACTCAGCCCCATGTGGGTGTGTGCCCCCGCTCCCTCCCTGTCCCTGCTCCAAGCAGCCACGGGAACACCTCCCTGCAGGGCCCCTCACAGGCTTGCCTCTGGGACCTCTCCTGCAGGGATCCTCTTCCAGCTGGGGCTGGTGCAGGAGACAAAGGCTCCAAGCAGGAATAGAGCAACCTCTTCAAATTTCCCCAACTCTTTCCCCATGCAGCAAAGGCCAACCAGGAGAGAGGGAGAGGAACCGGCCAAAACCCGGGGGAGGGAACTCAGCCCTGCCTGTGGGGGCTGTAGAGCTCCCTGAGACTGACTGAGGGATTTGTGCTCCTTACCTGTAGTTGTTGGGGTTGTTGTTGCAGATGGGGCAGTAGCTGTCCTCTCAGCTGTGGCAGCATTTGTTGTACCAGTCTCTTCTAATGAAGGGAAAAGAAGAGAAATGGTATCACTGCTTAGTGTTGAGTGGAGAAAAACTCTTGGGGTACTCTGTGTGTGCAGAACCAGCTCCCTGGGACTGACTGACTCCAGTTTGTCCTAAAGCAGGGGCTGACTGATGGATTTTTGCTCCTTACCTGTACCTGTTGCAGTTGCTGGTGCAAGTGTGGTAGCATCTACTCCTGATGAAGGGACAAGAAGAGAGATGGTAGCACTGGTTAGTGGTGAATGGAGGAAACGTCTTGGGGAACTCTGTGTGTGGAGGACAACCTCTGAGCAGGGAAGTGGGTGACCCGTTTGGGGCTGAGCAGCCACAGCCCTGGGCAACCTTGCTGTGCCTTTGGGCTGTCCACCTGCCTATTGCCTCATTGGTGTCATGGTTTCTTTCCGTATTCCTTTCCCACCTCCTTGCATTTGGCTCCTTCCCACCAATAGCAGCTTTGTATGCTTCCTCCCCTTGTCCTCTAGGCTATTGTGGCATGCAGAGTTGCCGGCACATGCACGTCTCCCTTCAGGAAAGATCCCTCAACGTTCCCAAGATAGCACCCATGGCCAGTGCTGGCTGGCAGAGCCAGGTCAAGGGCATCCCATTCACTAGAGCGTATACTCCAGCCTGAGAGCTAGCAGATCTCTGGTCTGACCTAGTGCCAGTGTTGCTGCCTTCTCTTTCTATGTCAATTTGCTTTTCTCATCTCTTAAACAAGAAGCACTTTTAGCATCATGCGTCTTCAGTAGCTGCACTGTTTTTAATTAGATTTACAGGGCATCACACTTCACAGTTAACATGTTCACAATGACTCTTCAGATTCTGGTCTAGATCTCAGCTAAATCCACAAAAAATATATTCCCTGCAAAATATACATATGTAGATATTTTGCAGCTATGGAAGATGCCCTCAGGAGAAGCATCAATAAAACTCTATAAGGACTCTTTCATAGCAGCAGTGGAAGATTGACTGCTTTTGCTAACACCTTCTTCTATGCTGTAACAAATTCAAGTGGACATTGAAAGCAGAGCATTTTTATTTAAAGAATGCGTATTCTGCTATACCATCACCAGTGGTATGAAGGCCCTCTTTCTAGGACTACACTTCCATGCAGTTATGACGGTATACAATATTTTTTGTCATTCTTTCCCTGCTTTGTTATGATTCTTTCTGAATAATGGGAAACCTGGCTGATACCAGACAATCGTTGAAGAAAATATTCTTCCCATGTTGGTTCCAGCATTACCTGTTACTGTGTTTACTCTTCCGAAGTATTTTATCTATTTAATTTTAGGATGTTTATTTTATGTGTAGGCTGTGTCATTCTTTACTTTTGATATAAGGAGTGTTTAGTGTTTTTTTGGTCTAGAAGAGAACGAATAATAAAACAGCCTTGCCGATAAATGTGTGATACTGACAAATGGCCAGTTTGGATCACATGATCTAACTTTAATCTTAATTAGTTAATATATGAGTTAGAATAAACATATTTACTCTGAGTTAATGCCTTTGCAAACATAATTTAACCTTAGTCATTAACAGAATGCAGCTGGAAGACTAATATATTTATGGCTCAAATCCTTGGCACTAACATGCTATCACAGCTGGTAAATTTAAAAAAATATTGCAAATATCAACATACATTTGAAAAATAGACTCCACTTTTCAAGAGCTTTGTAGGGCTTTGAAAAATCCAAAGTGAGGCAAATTTCACAAACTTGTTTCTTCTGATGAATAAAGTTGACGTAGGAAAGGCATGTAAAAAAGACACTGCCTGAAGTAATCCAGAAGCCTCCTCTAAGTGGAGGGGAAACACAAGCAATTGTGCCAATTCTCTGCCAAGGCTTCTGCCTCCACTGGTCACTGAGTCCTATAGGCAGTATTATTTGTTTCTGTCAATCTGAAGAAATGTACATTTTTCCTACAATAAGAATCTGTGTTGGCCACAGTCCATGGTTTCGTAGTATTGTTTAGACTGCCTTCTCAAAATGGATGTTGGGGCAGTAACCTCTCACAGAGCCAGTCCTTAGTCCTTGCAGATGCTCTGGCTAGCAGTTGCTCAGGAGTACCCCTTGGACCCAGGAAGAATTGCAGCCGTGATGACGGCAGAGCACATGAGCTGCAGTTGAGCCTTGCTGATGGGCTTGTCAAAGGTAACGTGAACAAAGGAGGCTATTTTATGCCTCTGTCTGCCTACACTCAACCTTCTATGTAAGGAAACAGGATGTGTTAATAGACTGAGGTGTTTACTATGGAGATAGAGAAATGGATGTTACAGTCAAGGTTATGGAATAACAGAGACATCTGGCTGCTGAGCAGAGCAGGGCCTTAATAATATTCAAATAAACACATCCTGCAAAGCTTTTACAATGTTTGCTTAGAATGAAAAAGGTTTCTGGGCAGGCCCATCCTGATGCAAAACCTGTTCAAGTAAGTGAAAGACTCACACTGCTTTTGTAGCTCTAGGGTCATCTAGACATCTTGCTGTAACCCACAAGCCTCCAAACAGAAAAACAACCAACCGACAATCTTGAAGACTTCTATGCTTATAATTTATAGCTAAAGATTGGTCTGTAGCATGTTGTAGATGTTGCTGGAAACACATATGATCACTCGCAGTAGTCAATGGACACTCACAACCATCTGTTACCAGTGGCAAGCTTAACAGCATCAGTGAAGGGCTTAGTTTGGCTCATATCTCTCTACCTTTACTTCCATATTAGCTGGGAGTTCCTGTCCTCTCAGAGCTTCAAGTCACCACAAAACTCTTCATATAGTTACCTTAACTCTCCTTCTGCCAATGCCTTCGCTCTCTCATATCTGTCACTGAACAGCAGTGACAAGCAAGTTCAGGCAGAGACTCTGGCCCACAACTACCAAGTTTGTCACAATGCCAGAGCGAGTAGTAAGTGGCTTAAGGAATGACACCTGCCCTTCAGTTTGAATAGACCATGGCACAACACTCGGACACCCAATTTTGCGGTGAAGTTTCCATTAATTTCGATAGGAAGGAGTCAGCTCAGGCGGCGCTGCTTTCCAGTCTGATTGTTTCTGGCCGGAAGGCCAGCGGCACCGCTCCTTTCCCTGGGTATTGGAGTGGAACAGTCACACCTTTTGTGATGACTGTAATAGAGCTTGAATTACCTGGGTTTAATGTTCAGGTCCTGAAAACTGCTCTTGGAATAGGCTAAATTAGGTTAATCACAAGCACCAGTGCTTTTGCATTGTTCTGTGAACAAGGAAAACTGTTGGCTTGCAGTGATATTTTTCATTGTTAATTAATCAAAATCTAGACATACTGAATTGTCTGTCACCACTGACCTCCAGCCTCTCAGCAGCTGCTGAAAGTACTAAGCAATCCATTCACTGCCACAGAATAGCTGCCCTGATAAATCCCAAAACAGAAGATAGTGTTTCTTACCTTTCGAAAGGCTCAACACCAGGCTGAGCAACACAGCGAGGAATACACAGCGTCTCATTGCCGCTTCTGTTGCTGCTGCTACTTGCTGCTAGACCTAAGAGAAAGTGCTTTTCTCTTCTGGCGTCAGCTCATTTAAGGTCCCAGCCCCAGGTAGAGAGTTCAGCCCCAAGGTGACGTCATGGTGACAAGCGGCAAATGATAGATCCAAGCTATTTTTTTCTTCCTCCTCAGGCTGGGAGGAGATTTCTGTACCTGCAGTGCTCTTCCTTTAAATCATAAATGATTGAGACCTGTTGACACAAGGAAGTTACTGCTAAATAAGCTGGCATGGGAACGGATAGCACACCAGCTCTCCCCTGCCAGCTCTCCATAGAGATACCTTCAGTGCAAATTAAATGGAAGGTGCTTTATATTCTGTTCTTAAAGTGGAAGAAGCTATCCCATCCCAAGGCATGCTAATTATGCACTTGGAACAGAGTACCTGGGATCCACACACTCACTTTCATTGCAATAAATCACCAGTAAAGACAAAATCTATGCCTGAGACCTCAACTTTTCTTTCCTTGTAAGAAAAATTTTATGCCAAAGCACTTCTCAGCAGGGTAAAAACTAACAGACAACATCTGCATCTTTGACATCAAAGAAAGTGGACTGACCTTGGCCCTTCTGGAAGCAATTATAGCTGCTTTGTTTGCTGCTGTCTTATGCATGTTACAGGCTCACTAAAGTGGTGTGGCCAGAGAAGGAGGAGCAGGCAGGACAACCGGCAGGTGTTTGACTTTGGGTGGCAGCCCTCCTTTCTTGAGAAGAAGCACGTTTGTGCCAGGGAGACATTTGGAAGCAGGGATGGTCAGGCTGGAGTAGGGAGGGTGAGAGACAGAGAATTTTAGACGTTGCATCTCAGGAAGCCTCTGAAAATTGCCAGGATCTGGTTTTCCTAAACCCTTTTATTTTTAGCTGCCTCACCTGCCTGGGTTCTCTAGCTGAACAATGTGTTTGTTCTGCTTTTTGCTCCAGTAAAATGCACTGCTTGAGACTATTAGAAATCGGATGGCCCAGAGTAGTTTCCTGTTCCTCCTCTCCAGGCAAAGGTGTCATTTCTCTCACTTTGAAGGTCTGGGTGGCCCTAGATCCTGCCAGAACTACGAGTAGACTTTCTGTGAAATAAAACACGGGTTATCCTGTCCTTATCAGACACGGACGAGAAGGATGATCAACCTATCGGTGTATCCTCGGCAAAGTCACCTCTAACAGCTGTGGAGCTGATCTGAGCTGGCAAACTCCACTGCCAGTAACACTGGCAGGTTTCGAAAACATTTCTGAATGCAAAGTAACATCTCTGTGCGTTAAACACCTCTCCCCTTCCTTCACCTTTCTTTGATCCGCTGTTTTAAGAACAAGGCATGCAGTCTTGTTTACCGATCTCATTCAGGCTCATCTTGTATGTAGGAGGGCGGCAGAGACCAGAAATACTACTCAAGTCATTCCTGAGCTTAGGGTTGTTCTAAACGTTTAACCCGTGCTGAACCAGAAGACATTGGTGGCTTATGGACAGCAAAAATGGTTGGGGGCCTCTGATGGAACAGGGAATGAGCAGTCTCGTCCCTCTGTGCCCTGCCACGCAGACCTGCTCGGGGTCCCGAGCCCAAACTGTGGGCTGTTTTGGCTGCATCTTCCTTTGCCCCTCAGGCCCCAAAGCCCCTTCTGCGCAGCCTGCCCCCCCCCCTACCCTCAGCCCCCACCATGACCCCATGGCAGCCTGGGACTGGCCCACAGCTCCTGAGGGAGCCCCATGGTGGACCCTGCGAGGTCGTCAGGGTGGTTATGTGGGGTGGAGGAAATCCCAGGCTGTGAGAGGAGGCCAGTGTTGGGGTCTCAATGTGCCCCACCACCACGGGGTTCAGTGTCAGGCTTGGGGTCCCTCAGGAGCTGGCGATGGTGGGGGGCCCTGGTCTGGAGGCAGCCCATGCTCTCTGTCAGGGAGCTGTGGGGACAAGGGCTGGGGGACCAGGAGCAGCCAGGACCTGTCCCACCAGCCCCAGCCAGGGAGCAGGGCCAGCCTGCAAGGGTGGCCAGGGTCAGAGCCAGCCCCAGGGTGCCCTGGGGCATGCTTGGGGCCCCCACAGGCCCCCTCTCACTCTGGCCGCCCCTCCAGGCCACGCTGGATCCAGCTCCTGAGCAGCCAGTGCTGTGAGCCTCCAGGGAGACGCAACACCCCCAGACACCAGCCATCTTGGGAGCCACAGCAGTGCTTCAGCTGGAAATCGGTGTCCACAGGGGGACAAACCTGGCTCGGGAGGGTGTTTGGCAGAGCTGAGTGCCACCAGTCCTCTGGCGATGTCCATGTCTCATAGCCAGACTCTTCAGTCACCATGATACACCCCAACTTTCCAATGCTGCCTTCAAGGTGCAACTAGACTAATCCAGGTCTTAAAACCTCCCTGTTGGCTGTGAGACAAGTGTGTAGGACCAAGAGGACTTCCCAGAGCACTACTGAAAATGAGGGTCAGCTCTTCAGCAGGTGTAAATGGTGCAGCTTTGCTCCCTACATTGGTACCTACTGGTTGAGTGTGTAGTCCTGCACGTTACAGCTGTCCTCTACAGTAAACACACATCAGGAGCTGCCATATTGCCTCTGTTTTTAGAGTTCACTTCCATTCTTACCTGGTTGTTTCTGTTTATCAGATCACATATTGGGCAGTGTGAATCATTTGCAATGCAACAGGCACCAGTTCCTCTAGGAAATAACGCGCTAAACAGACACACACCTTCAAGTACCAGGTTGTTTCATCTCTACTGTCTATTTGGTGACACACCAGTTGCCACAACAGGCTCTACCGGGAAGAAGGGGGGTGACGGGCTGCTCGTGCCCCATCACTTGCCAATTTGTGGGGAAATAGTCATAGAGATTTGACGGTTTAGGAGAACAGGCAGAGAATGCCAAAAACAGGAGAACTGATGCCAGTGAAACATCAGCAGCTCTAATGCAATTATTAATGAAGCTACTAAGCACATGCTTAGACAACAGATAGTTGACTGTTAGTCCAGACAGACTCGCACAGTCACAGCAGTTGTGATATCTTGTAAGAAACTACAGATAAAACTTTATTTACGGAAATAACCTTCCAGAAGCTGCAAAACAGAACAGTTGTGCATCAAAGCTCAGATATGGCGACCAAGAACACTGATAAAATATTATTATGGAATAAAATGTGTGCTATATATAGTAACAAACGCAGTAGTTGTTATTTTGTCTTGATCTTTGTTTATGGCAGGAAAAAGAAGTACCAAAGGTAAAAGGCTTTGGTTATTTATTAGGTGCGCAGTCCTGTGCAGCCTCATTTTACTGTAAATTGCACATAATCAAGAGGCAATCATGCTGCCAGAAGACATACGTTAAGGTAGGAGCACATGTCTTTTATAGCTCTTCATGTGCGTCAGCTGGATACTTTCTTCCTGTATACTTTTTCAATCCTGTTCCTTACTAGATTCCTATATATTTTGTCATCTCATGTGAATTTGGTTCATCCACTGTACATTACATACACAAGTAGAAGCACATGTTGTAATTAGCTAAAAGTTTATAAAAAAACCCCAAACAAACTCCAGAAAGTGTAAATCACAGTGCTATACATACAGATTCACCCATAATCGGGGGAAGCAGATGCACGTTGACTTCTTTCCAGGTGGTGCCCGAGAAGGTGAGGGCACACACTCTGGATGCATTTGATGGTGTCAGAGACACTGGTATGCAAATCTGAAGCAGACAGGACTGTTAAATCATATGCTTGCCCATAACTGCAAAGGTCTTTTAGCTAGTCTCCTGGCAACGTTGCGATCAGTCCTTTAGCACTGCCAATTTCCTTAAAAGATACCAACATCATATAGAAATAGAACAACTTGCAACAGTATTGGTAACACAACTGAGTCACTGTTAACAGTCCTTCTCTTGCAAATGAACAGAATCTCAGGATTTAATCAGGTCACTCTCTCCTTTATTTTCCCACTGGAGTCTTACTAGGCAAGGAGCAGGCATGTACCGTAAGTCTGTACTATACCACAGAAGGAAGTAGACTAATGTAGCAAGATAATCCAGACTCACCATTTCTCTGGGAGTGGCCCTCACTTCTTCATCTAGGACAGCTGTCTAGTGTGGGGTCTTGTGATGCTGCTGTCAAGGATGAGGGATGAGCCACCCTCTGCAGACACTTGCCTCTTCTCATGGCTACTGGGGGAGCCAGATGTTGGGTTCAGACTGAATCCCTCCTTACTGCCATCCGATTGCTGTCAAAGATGAGTGTTGTACTCCTCTGGAGCAATATAGGAAAAGATTGTCCCAGATGAACATACCTGCCGTTACTCCAGATGCTCTTGTAGATCATGCCTCTTCCCAGCACCCTGGACTGGTCATTGTGTTTGTCTGGATTCAAGGTACCCTTCTCCTTCTTCCTCAGAGAGACACTCAGCTGTATATTCTTCACAGTCCCTGGTGGCACTTACTGAGGTAGGACAGATCTCCCTGTGATCAGGTCCATCCCCTGCCCTTGCAAACAGCCCTGCTGCACCAACCTCTCCTGAGGTCTTCCTCCCCTCCAACATGCATTCACACATGCAAACACACAACTTCACCAATTCTCTTGCAATTCCAGCAGGATGAAAAATTAAATTGAGGAAAAAATTAAAACGAAACTGAGTTGCTTAATGCTACTGAAATAAACATATCAGAACACAACCTGTATTTCAGGTGAGAACTGTTTGTTTAGCACAACTAGCAGAACATACCCATTTCCTCTTTGCTTTTCATTTTAGTAATTCAATCATCAAGCACCACCAGAAGAACAAAAGAATTTAAAAATTTCTTGTTTTCTAGATTACTTTTCTAATTATAATTAAACCCATCTAAAAGTTGCATATACATCTCTTTAGAGGGAAAGCTAAAGGCAACAAAACAAGCTGAGACATAGTGATATTCATAGTTTTATTGTATTTTATAATACTGACTAGAACGCCAGATTTAATAATATTGGATGCAGGTATAAAAATAATCCAATCCTTAAAAATTATATTTTGCTACTACAGTACTGTATGATTAGTGGAGGCTGAAAATATGATACAACTTTAAATAATACTGGTTTGGAAAATATCCTCAGAACCCCAGTGACTTGGAAGCAAACATTCAGAGATACAGAGAAGGAAACAGGACAACACCAAGAACATAAAGCAGATTTGCACTCAGGTTGAAAGAAGCACAAACAAATGCTGACAATGTTTTGAAACAGAGCTCACAAAAGGTGAGCTTTACTACTGCAATTCTGAAAGCTGCTCAAACAAACCATTATGATTTTACACACCAAGTTTAAACTTCTGTTAGGAGAAAGTCCTGTAGAATTTAACAAGGCTTAAAACAAATGACTGATTTTAACAGAATTTCCTTTAAAAAAGGAAACTATTTAAAGTATTTATTCTGTTGGTTGTTTGGTTTTTTTTTTCCTTTAAGGTAAACCCATCCTAACAGATTTTATTGGACACCTTTTATGTCAGATAAAATCTCTGTGGCACTGTTCAAGAGAAGTGATCAGTTTTCACTGTATTCCACAGAACTTTTCCGTATAGGATTTTGCAGACCTGGGGAGGCTGCCTGCTGCAGTCATTGACCCAAGCAAGACTCCCATCCCTTCTAGCATTTTACCTGAATAAAGACCAAGTGACTTAGCATTTACAATCTACATTTGAGAAACATCAGGCACCCTCTCTAGGTTTTCCCTCAACAAGGATATTACGCACATGCAACACAAACTAGACACATCAGAGGTGTCATCCCACACATGACCTTACAGTACAGAAGCCACACTTGCTTTAGACCTTCTGCAAAACAATTAAGCATATTCCTTTTTTGTTTGGTTTTGGTTTTGTTATTTCTTATCCCTTCATGGATTTCTGTCCTGCTTTTCAATTTCAGCAGTTTAATGGAATGAAGAATTAAATACACATTGCAAAGCTCTCAAAATCTTACAAGCACACAGTGTGTTCTCCTTCGAAATTGGGAGATCTTGCTTCATTTCTGAAGGGACAAGTAAGAGTGAACTGAAGAGTAGCTCTTATCTGTGACTGCAGAAAGCACCTCTACATTCCTAGAAGATCTTACACGATAGGAAACAGCTGGGCTGATCAGTAAAACAACTACACAAAATTCACATTCATTCTTTTCTCAGGAAGGTGTTTCAAATCTTGAACCTGTTTTGTTCAATCTCACACGACACAGGTCCTGCTACAGTAATAAGTATACTTTTAAAAAAATAAATACAACATGAAAAGGCAACAATGGTATCACAGAAACAGGCAGAACACAGAGCCATGGGAAAGCATGTACTACACACAGGTGACTCTGGTGGTGGCAGAATTCAGGCCTAAAAAACTTCATGACAGTCCATGGGAGAGTTACCCTGGTCACTATAACGGATGCTGAATTAGGTCCTTTGTGTGTAAAGAGGAAAAAACATTAGTCAGCGTAGGAAGAGCATTTAAGTAAAATGCATCCGTTCTTGTTAATTTAATGAAGAAAACTAAAGATCAAACATTACTATGAGGGAATGAGAAGTCCAGCTGGATTTGGAATGGATATGGCCATTGACCAGCATCAGAGACAAGTCCTGGGGAAGCACTTGGGGTCTGCAGCAATGTCCAAACCCGTTCTGCTGCTCACTCCGGTCCCAGCAAACAACCGGTTACACGTAGCGGCACAAACCATTGCACAATGACAAACACCTCTCTCCAACTACTCTTCATTGCCATTTTTTAAAGCCTTTTACTACTGCTCAGTCTGGAGGCAAATACCTTTCAGAAGGCTGGTCACAAAGGCTGACTCAGTACATGACGGTGACAGTGGCACTTAGAGGAAATTACATCACAGCAGTGAGATCCGTTGCTGCTTTGTTACCTAACGCTTTAAATGTGGAGGGCAAAGTGCATCAAAATGCCCCTGTCCTGTTTTTTTCCTGATATAGCCCAACTTATGCAAAAGACCCCCAATATTTTCCAGTGCGGCTTGGGGGGCTGGCCAGGGTGAGCAGCCATGCATGGCGGGGACACAGGAAGGCTGTGTGTACAATGATGATGTGCCTCATCTTTTGAATGAGCCTCCAAATCTGCATTTTGCTGCTCTGTTCACTGGGGCTGCCTCTCCTAGGCTGGCTGCCAGGGGTATTTCTGGGGGCGAGGGGCTTTTGTCAGTGCAATTGGCAGAGCACCATAGCAGCAACCATGTGCCTCCTACACCTTTTCCTGTCAAACAACAGAATTAGCCTTTTTTCCAAAGTTAATTAAAAATACACCCACAAAACTGCTCATGGGCCCTTGCTGACTGCTCCCTAAGCTTTCCACAGCAGGCAGGAGCAAGATCAGATTTCTGTGCAGTGTTGGGATAGTCTTTCCTCCTTTCCCCACACCTGGCTGAACCACCTGCATCCTCCTTACAAGAAACGTGCCACTTCTATCTTATCCTCTTGGACAGAAGAGAGCAATTCCCCTTGGCAAAAACATCCAGTAGGCTCCAAATTTGCAATCTGGGGTAGCTAAAAGTACTCTAGTCTGAGAAATAAGCTTCATTTATTTAGACATCCTACGGGGGAGTTTGGTACTGAATAGAGAGGCATCCGCATTTCAAAGTGGGCTTGAGGGCATGTGAAGACCCCTCTCATACCAGTCAGGAGCGACAAACCCCACTCCCCTGCCAGAGGGTGCTCAGTTTATGGCAGAGACAAGCAGACAGAGAGGATCCCGGTGGCAGCTTTAACAGAGGCAAGCTGCACAGAACCAGGTCACATCCCTGCGGCGGCTGGGCAAGCCCATTGCTGCTGGGACACGGTAGTAAATAGTCACAGTAAAATAACTGTCATGAATTGCAGCAAAACACGCTGTGCTGCACCCACACCTTCTGCCCTAGGGGTGCTGGGAACCGGTGGAGCTTGGGTGAAGACGGAAGCATCCCAGCACTGGCAGTGGCTGGGCTGGGGAAGACCCAAGGGCTGAATCACCCCGGGCTGCATCCGCCGGTTCCACAAAGACTTCCTGGAGCACCATGCAGGAACCATGCACCTGCACTCACCCTGCTGCTGACTTCTGCCTAAATCCTCTCCTGCCCGCTGTGCAGGACCTCCTAGGACATCCAGAAAAGTTGCTGCAGGTCAGAAGAGACCCCTTTCCTCCACTGTGCATGGGCTCCATGACTCCTTTCTTACCAAAGCTAAAAGGACGGTCAGGCTGCAATGGATACATTCTCATAAGAAATTTCCAAATGTTTACCTGCTCTGGCAGAAAGAAAATTTCAGTGCAAAGAAGTTCTCTCTTTTGGAAAAGGTCAAGTTTTGCAGCCCTCACCCAGAAAATCCCACTGGGTTTTCTGAGATGCTTTCACTCCAAATACAGCATTAAGAAGAATCTGAAAATCATTAAGAAATTAAAATTAATTACTTGCAAACTTTTGTGTGATCTCCATTAGGAATAGTCCTATCTCATTTCCACTCAAATCCCTTGCAATCTGCAATTTGCTGTGAGATACAGCCCAGGAGTTTTGTTCATATAGTCCACGTTACTCTCTATATAAACAGATTGATTTACAATTATGAGCTGATACTTCCTGCTTTGTCCTTTGTACTTGGCACACACAGGTACCTTTTCCAGTCTTTGAACTAACCAAGCAATTAAACATATTTGCCTATAAGCATGTGCCTAACTCTTCCCTGTCTGATGAAATGCTAGGACACGGTTAAATACTACCATCATTGCTCGGACACTCTTCCTTTTTGCTAAGCTGTTTTAGTAAATAGGGACAGAGCCCAGTGCTAGTCTATATGCTTTGGATTTAGATTTAGCATGAATCCCAGGTTCCCCCTTTTTTTTGTAACACAGACAAAACCCTCCTCCACACCATGGGAAAGTCCTTTCTGTCCTGGGCACGCTCAAAACCAGAAGCAACTCACCCACACGGAAACGACCCTGACAGTGTCCTCTTTGAAGGACCCCGCAGCACAGTGGGGTCAAGCCCTTAGTTCACATCATCCAATAGATCCTGTGTAATTAAGATATTGGCTGCTAATGACAGGAAGAAGAATATCATTCATGGACTGGAAACACTGACCAGCGTGGCAGGAACAGCTAGTTCCTGTGCTTTACCTGTTACACTATTTTCGTTACTGTAACTGAAGTTTTCCTTAAATATAGCTCCTTAGACAGCCATACTTCCCATGAACATTCATTTATTTCCTCCCTACAGTAGACATAAGCTGTGTACTACCACCTGCAAGTTTGATTGTGGATCAGACAGACCTGAAGTTACCTGCATCATCACCGTAAGATCACGTAAGTGCAAAGCACCCTGCCCCCGGCATCCATAAAGATCTGTTTTTCTCAAAGCCCACGCTGCTGTTTCTACATAGCAGATAAGCAGTCAGGCATAAAAAGCCGCTGCATTTGTGTGCTATGGGTGGTGCACCAAACTATGTGTTCTCAAACACCTTTGTGGTGCCCTTCCTGCCTTGCAGTTTTGAGAAAAGGAAACTAAATGTGAGCAGGGACCAGAAACCTCTTAGCCTGCGCAGCTAATGACTGCGTAACATTAGCTGCCCTTCCTCTGGGTAGCTATTGCTCCCTTTTGATAGGGAGTACAACAGCCTTCAAAGTCCAGGGAAAGGATCCGGGGACTCAAAGCATCTATAGGATGCAAGTACTACTACCTGCTACGTGACGGAGGGCTCCTCATCACCCCAGGTTTGCCTCCGGTGAGCAACTACACAACACATCCGCGCCCGAACTGCTGTTCTCACTTGGGGTTCGGCACTTTGGGGGACACATCCCACGGTCCTTAGTGCTTCAGTGATCTGAGCTACCTTAGGAACTTACTTATAGGCCCTGTGTCCTTTCAAGCACTGCAGGGGAGAAAGGAATATCAGAGGGTATGTGCCCTTCAGTGAAACTAGCTTATGTATGCACTACAGAGTTGGCGGCCACCTCGGACTAAAGTCCATATCTCAACTCTTTTATCTGGACAGGGTTTGGATGACTCAGGTTAACACTGTGGTAAAGATAAGCGGCAAATATACATCCTTAGTAAGATCGCTTTCAACACCCAGCTCAGGTCAGAATACAGTCCTTGAGCTTTCAATCTGATCTTTGGTGAGAAATGTGATAACTTAGATTCTTCAGCTTTTGGCAAGGTGATTGATATGAATTAACACACCTAGGCAAGGAAACCTGCCTGGTCTGAATCACTCGAAACTAGGGTGGAAGAAATCAAAATACTTCAATATAAATAATCTTTGTTCCGCTAAAACTTAAAGTATCATGTTCTTCTCTCCCTTAAATGCAACTGACTACAGTGAGTCTTATTTTCCAATGTACTGAAAGCCTCCACAGCTCCTACTGAAGTTAAGGTGGACTGTGGAGGCTTGAAAACCTTGTCACACCTGCAGTGTCCAGAATTCAAGTTCCACCTGCCCAGCCAGGGCTATAGCATTATTGCTCCTTGCCAGATTCCTTGTAAGGAGCACGCTGAATTCCCACCTCATGTTTTTCTTCCCTATGAGCATCTATTTAACATGATATTGCTATTTCTACATTTAAATTTAACAGAGCCCCAAAAGATCCTATATGGAAGCACTATGCTGATGTGTAGTGGCATCACTTCTGAACAACACTGGCTGACAAAACAACATACTCGGACTCTGCCCTATGTACAGGAGGTTTTCCAAGTGGCACATAGGATCAGCTGTGTCTTTTTTCAGTTAGGATTGCAGTGGTATGACTTAACTTTCCCATACTCCTTGGAGGTAATCAACCCATGAATTGTCAGGCACCAGCCTTCAGCAAGGACCTGGTCATCTGGAGAACTTCTACCAGTAAGAAGGTGAGGGCCAGAGGACCAGCCAGCTTCCCTGTTGTGTATGAAACCGAAAGCAATGCAGCAACGGAAAAGGGAGTGGACAAACTTGCCCTACCAAAAGGAGTTACACAGTGAATCTTTGTGTGAAGGTTGGCTAAGAAGACAAGCACAGTCAACAAGATCTGTAAACAGAACACGCCCCAGTGGTTTTCAATGCAGAGTGCCGGGCACAGCTCATCTGCCGGTATGGATCCACGCTTGCCATGCAGTGTAAGGAGAGAAGAAGCAGCACAGAACAAATCCGGAGTGTATGTGTTAACTTCCAGCTGGGTCTTTTAGTGATGTGCACCTCGAGCCATTCCCTCCTCCTCCTTCTCTCTGCTCAGCAAGTGTAACCGTTCCTCAGGGCAGCAACACTTGACATGGAGTTCAAGGTCCTTCCTCTTAAATGGGGAGAGTAAGACTGATGTGTGCTGAACTGCCCAGGTGACAGATTGTACCTGGGGATCGAGGGTCACAAAACTGTGTCAATGTTCCACTCCCTGCTAAAAATAGTCTCTTCTTCTGGTTTCGTCACTAATGAAGGATGGATTGTATTGTCCAGGGTAGATGCATGAATGTCGAGATCCAGGCAAACCAGTGTAGGGAGGATAAAGTCCGTTTCTTTCCAGTTCAGGATTTCTCAGTCCAGTTGGCTGTATTAGCAAAAAAAAAAAAAAAAAAAAAAAAAAATCTTATTTTCNTTATTCTCACACTCAAATCCTCCTTCAGGAGGATTCCCACTTTTCCCAGCAGTTATTTCAGTAGCTACAAGGACCAACATGATCACTAATTATCTCTATAACCTAGAATGATTTTTACAGTGAGAGTTACGCATTGCCTGAAGGGACTATTCTGATGCAATCTAGTTTCGAAATTTTGCCAATTAGCAGACTTGAAGTTTACCCAACTCCACCAAGTGCAGCCTAAGTGCACAGTTAATTTTTAATCCAAGAGAATTGTGCTGATGACCTCAGGGACTGAAACAGCTATCACAAAAAGGATATTGTTCCAGAGCCATCCTTAAAGGAAACACTTCTAGAAAAACAAAGTTAGTCTCCTGCTTTGAGCATTACTTCTCTCCCTGTTAACCATAGGTACCTACACTCCCAACACAGGCACTTGAACTATATGTCAAACACAAAGTGATCTGACCTTCTTTTCTCTTCCCTCCTCTTACTTAAGTAATTCTCCTGGGGACACTTGGCTGAAGAGCTTTGATGTCTAAGACCAAGACTGTGCAATCCTTTCACCCAGGAAATAACATCAAGCCACCTGGTTTGATCTGTTACAGAGCAGATCCATGAGAAGATCTCATCACCCACTCCTTGCTAAAAAGCTCCCCCTTCTAGATGCCAGCATAATAAAAGTCTTAAAAAATTTCAGGAAATGCATTTTCGTTTCCAAATCTCTCATTCTTACTGGAAGCAGGAAGGAGGACTTTTTTCCCTTCATGCTGTGCAACGCAGTAAACTTGCTTACTGGAAAACTTAAAATACAAGCCAGAAAAAAAATAATGCTCGCAGCTCTCTGCTCAGGAAAGCAGGAGTCCAGAGTGTGTGATTTGAGTGAAATCCTGCAACCTCCAGTCACATGAGTAATCCCCATACACTTTAAGTACACCCAGTATGTTGCTGTGGATTAGTGACAGATGACACACACATCACAGCTCTGGATACAGACATTAGCAGATGGTGCCAACCATGACAATGGGCCTTGTGCTTGTGCCTTTCTCTGCTCTACACAAACCACTGCTCCTCCACCACTTCCTCCCTGCCCCTTGTTCCCCCAGAGCTGGAGGGATGCTCCTTACGCACCGTTCCTGCTGCAGGAGCGGGCCTGTACCCTGGAGAGGAGGGGGAGGAGAAGAAAAGAGGAGTCCTCATTGTTCAGCATCTTCCCATCTTAGGCTGAAGTTACCCAGGCAGAGGTCTCAACCTTCCAGCATCATCACTGAGAGTGAAAGGGAAAAATCTACCCAAAGGAATTCCTAGCAGCCTGTCCAAAACCTTTAAATCTCTCTCTCTACTCTGGGATTGGGCTTTTCAGGCATCTACCAAAAATGTTCCTAGACATTTCCCTAGCACTCTTCCAAATGACATCTCTTTGTGATATTCACCAGGTGTGATAGCTGGAGTCCACAGGACTACCAACGCTTTGCTGTCTATGGAAGCCATTTATTTGCTCTTTTATTTTTCAGGAAAGTGATCTGTGCTTCCAAAAATAAAGGAATGTGCCTTTGCTATATCAGGCACAAAGAGTTAATAGCTAAGCTATGGATAGATACCGAATAATACACATCTGTCATCTGCAACAGGTTCTTGGTGCTTCCATTCTCCTGCATCTCAATGGTCTCTCTGCCCCACTCCTGTGCCCGTGGGTTCTTCGGATATTCAGCATATGGTGACATCTGGAAATCTCCACTCTTGAAAATGAGTTTACTTATGTCATTTTTATTCTTCCTGTTTATAAAAGAATGAATGAAAATGAAAACATACATCTTATCCTGCTATCTTGTGTGCATTTCTGAGTTGATCTTTGATTTACCTCATGTTATGAATCTTGACTGGGAACAAAGATCACCTCAGAAAAGCTACAGACCAATCTTTTACTCTGAGGCAAAATCAGATACAAGGTCAGATCATGCTACTCAAGAGCATTATCTGGTGGAATTTGAAATCTCCAAGGATGGAGATGACATAACCTCTTTGAGCAACCTGTTCCACCACCTTACTGTCCTCTTGGTGAAAGAGGTTTTCCCTACATCCAATCTGAACCTCTCCTGTTCCAACTTACGTCCGTTGTCTCTTAAAGGTGCACGTGTTCACCTGACTCAGTGAAAAAGTCATGGATATCTAGGAAGAAAGAAGAACGTATGGGAGCCCCCATGCTATTCAAGTCTCCAAGTACTTAACTATAACACTTCGAGGCACTATGTTAATTCCTAAGAAGGAAGACCTGCAAGCTGCCTGTCTGCACGAACCAAATGCCCCTACATGACTATTATGTTGTATGAGCAGACTTTGGCAACACTTACAGGTTAAAGCAGAGTACCCTCCAGGAAGCCACATAACCTGTCAAAGGCCAGGACTCATGAGAAGATCAGTCCCTCCCTGCAGAGATCTGCACTCCGGGACCAGGAGGTATACTGGCCATCACACCTCCTGGCTGGGGCTGGCTGGTACTCCTCTGGCTCACAACATGTGGGAACAAGCACACATCACTGTGCCAATCAAACCATGGCCATGCCTATGTTACTGATAAATCCAGCTGCCAATTTTAATCAGAGAGCTTGGAAATCCTAGATTTGGGGTCTGGAATGGTGGGGAGAGGGTGTTACTGCAAGGCAGCCCTTTTCATCATATACAAAACATGGAGCAGACTTCCTTAGCAGCACTTCTTGCCTCTAGTCCCAAGCTACCTGCTGGTATGGGAACAATGTGTGGACATGCATGTGTGCATCTGAGAGGGAGAGACACAGAGTGAGAGCACGTGCAGGACTTGTCCACAAAGGAAAATGAAAACAGCCTTAAACACACTCAGACACCACTTGAGCAATGGCCAGCAACCTTTTCTGTTCCCTAAACTTCTCCTTTCTACATGCTGGAGACTGCTCTTTGGCTGCCTTAGCGCTCTGAGTGGGAAGGACCCCTTCGCCTCCCCATCCTTAGAGAACACGATTCCTGGACATACCCTTAAGAGACACTGAGTTGAATTTTTTAGCCTAGTTTCTGAAAAAAAAAAAAATGCCCCCGAATGAAAGCACAGTGTAATACTTCAGTATGTCTGATTAATCTGCTTGCTGAGCTATCCTATGTTTTCACCTATGTTTTGGTCCTTTGGGGTGTGGAGCACTAAGTGTGGCGTACCCCACTGAGAGGATGCCACGGGTGACCGGTGCTGGTGGTGGTACCTACCGGCAGCAGGTGACAATCAGCGCTATGCCCATGATAAGCAGAAGTCCCCCTCCTGCAGCTGCGATCACCACAGTGATGAGCTGGTATGCTACAGAGAGGAAAGACAGACACTCAGAAACAGTGATGTTGTAAATACTAATGTAAACACATCCACAGTTCTCATGCGAAGGGATTAACTGTTTATTTCCCATCTTCCCTCCCTCTGTAAGCAATATTGCCTTAAATTTTCAAGTTAAATGGATGGAGATGGTGATCTGCTGCTGAAGAAAGAACAAACTCTTGTTTTCCTGGAGGATAAGGTTCCCTTCACTGATAGATGAGAATAATTCAAATTATATTTCATGGATTCACCTCTGAATATCTCACTTCAAGAGTGCCCACTATATGTGCTATCATGACAGAGTATCCAGAGAAAGACCTCCTTTCCTTAGGAGATAACATTAAGTCAACTCTGTCAAAGAAGTTTAACAAAATAATTTTCAGCAGGAAAATGAAGAAACAAAAACCACTGACGAGTAGAGTATACCTACTGCATTTTAGACATAGTCATTTGCAACTACTTGTTTCAAATTTCCCATTTCTGCCACCATGGAAATGAAAAGAAACAAAACTCAGTACTTACGGTTTCCACAGTTGAATCCACCTAAGCCAAACGGGCAGCTGGTAACAGAAAACAACAGAGTTTCAGCGGCTTGGTTGTTCCAGCAGGTCACCAAAGCAATATTAAGAAGAATGGTGGGGTAGGAGAAGGGCAGAACAGTCACCATACCTCACACAGGTCTCATTTTCCAGCTTATATCCATCTTCACAGGCTAAAAACACAGAGAAGGGCCATGAGCACCGCGCAGTGGTGCAGGGAGGCATTTCCCATCGCTGCTTCCTCACCCCAAACAACCCTGGGGACCGGTCTGTGCTGCCTGCACAGCAGGAACACGATGCACTCTCATGATGAAATATCTCCTCTGGTTTAGGCAAAACACCATGCACTTAAATTCACCTCCCGCTGGCTTTGACAGGACCATTTCAGGGCTTCCCGGCAGAGCTAGCTGGGAACCCAGCACAGGGTGGGCAGCTGGTAACGTAATCCCCAGCAGAACCTCTTCTTGCCCAAATGGAAATTCGCTGCACGTTCGTACTGCTTCCCACAAAACAGCAGTGTAAAAAACCTGCCAGTGCCTCCGGTTTCTGTTTTGAAACCTCATTTGAACAACACTCCTTTAGCATTAATGCATGTTATTCACTACTTTTAAATGTTAGTACTGCAACAAAATGTTATGCAAACACAGTCAGGGTAACACAAAGTGGTATATTATGTTTTGCCTCATGTCACATTTTCTTCTTTTCTTGCAAATTTGGAGCTAAATCAAATTTTGAAATATAATATTTTACTACATAAAATTTTTACTAGGTCTAAATAACCCAGAAAACTGCTATGTGCAAAACGTTGGTAAAAACCTTAAATTATCGTTTCAAAATAAAATAAATTCTGTCCTTACAGACAGCTATCATCACCTGAATTATCTGAGGAAATGACACTACCCTTCTGATGAACAGAAAAGGTGATGATACTTTGGACATACAATTATAAGCTTCAAATTACTGATAAAATCACTACTTTTCCCAGCAATAGCACCCCCAGAGCTCCTGCAGATCTGCTGCTGCCTTTCACAGAGGCAACAAAGGTAGTCGGTCAAAGACCTGAGTAAGAGTGACACTGACAGAGTCACATCAGGCAGAGGGACAAGCCAGGGCCAGCAAGTACAACATCCCGCAGGGGTCTGAAAGGCATCAGCCAGGGGTCTGGAAACCCCTGCAGCATACTCCACGGGCAAGAAAACTAGACTTTTAAGTGAAAACAAAAATGCTCATGGATTTTTTTTCCCCTCAAACACCACAATGCTTAAAAATGGTGAGGCAGCAGCTCTCAAGCCCTCTTCCCTCTGCCTTGTTCTCTAGCCATAGGGATAACCTGCAGCCAAAAGTTCGGGCACTCTCTAACCCCAGCAAGCGCGAGGAAATCTGCAGGAAGAGGAAGGGGCTTCCAGCAGAGCTCCCAGCAAAGCCACAAGCAAAGCCCTCGCCTCCAGTCCTCCTCCACTGCTGCTCCCAGCACAGAAAATGCCTTTTCCCCTCTGGCACAGCCAGCAACTGGATTTTGAGAAACATTTAGCACAGGAAGGGAGATGGGAGGAAGAAAAGGACACAGTGCAATGTTGCCCATCAGGATGGGCTGGCAATATCATAGTAAACCAAGAGAGAGCGCTAGTTTTCTGGTTGTGTTCAGGAGTTTCTGGCTCTTCCAGCACCAATAACAAGTGATGTTGATGCCAGCAGGGAGCAATGTGACTGTGACCTCCCCCTCATAATACAGGTCACAGAACTTCTCTAAATTTAATTCCACTTTCAAATCAAATAGTTGAACTGGAGCTACATGTTAGAGAACCATCCAAGATTGATTTTAATATTTTCAATGACGGACAATCAACCACAACCCTGGGTCAGAAGCTCATAAAGTTAACTTCCCCAGCCATTAAAAACATTCACCTTCTTTCTGGTCTGAATTATCCCAGTGTCAAATTCCAGCCTTTGGACGTTTTTTTGCTAGGCTGGGAAAGGTTATATGATCACATTTCTCTTCCTCACCATCAAATCACTCCTTTGCCTTTAACAAAGCCAAGTGCACCGAGATCTTTGAGTCTCCCTGGTTATTGCAGCGTTTCTCTGCATGCTCACAGGTTCTCTTTGGCCCTTTTGATTTCTGGTTCCCAGAAACAGATGTCACAAGCCCAGGGATAACAAAACTTCCCCTCTTCTGCCTGCATGTGCCCTCTAAATGCACCCAGGGACCACATTAGCCTTACAAGCCAGAGCTGGGGACCTCTTCCTCACCTGCTGGCCCACCCTCACAGTGCTGCCCAAGTCTCTGTTTTCCAGGAGACACAACCTGCAGTGTGTCTGGCACTCTGCTCTTGGATGACTGGCCCTGTCTGTGGTCATACCGAAACCCTGTTTGCCTCTGTACCATTCACTAAGCACGTCACATCGCTAAGCATGCCATTTTCCCTGGGGGGTGACACAGAGGGGTGAGGCACTCACATCATCAATGCTGCAGCTCTAGGCACAGACTTGCTGTAGGCAACTGGCACCAACAATTACCAGGAGGCTGATGTCCAAGATATCTGCTCTTGCACCCCTTTCTCTGCCATACATAGTCCCACTACTCCTCCACTACCTCCTTCACTCCATTTATTCCCCCAGAGCTAGGGATGGGGAGGGTGAGGCTCTTTACGCAGCCCCCCTGCTGCATCTCATCATGATGCTTTTTGCACCAGATTTATTTTTCTCTCTTTAAGATTTTTTTTAAGTCAAGAAAGAGACCAGAGGTAACTGGACAAGAGTGAAGAGCCTTCAGTCAACCAACAACCAGGGCAAGAGTAGTAAATCCCAAAGGATCCTTGACTCACTCATTGATAACACCCAGGCATTAGCAAAATGGGGCTGGATGGGTTGCTCCTTTCTCTTGTTAACAAAGCAGACCATTACGGAGCAAATGTTTTAGGAAAGCGAGTCACAGGATCAGGCATCAATGAAATCTGCAAGGAAGGGGAAGAAGGAATCACCCCAACAGTTCCATGGAGCTGCCTTCTCTAAGCCCCGTGTCCCCCAGCCCACTGCCTGTGTGTCGGGAAGGGCTGGAGCAGCCTGCAGGAAGATGCTGGAGTCCAGCCTCATCTCAGCTCCTCGGCCCCAGCCAAGTAACATGTGTAGGGCACATAAGGAGGAAAAGCAAGATCCTAATCCTGATCTCTGTCTGTCTTAAATACTCAGTGTATATGTCTTCCTCTCCTCACCCTGCCTTTTCCTGCCACTTTGCTTTCTCCTCTGGCATCTTTCCTGCTCTTTTGAATGCGATCCCAGGAGAGCTCTCGCTGTCACACTCACTTGGCAAGCTTCCAGACATGAGCAGGGAACAGGCGACAGGCTTCAGTGCCAGGGGCCAAGCAAAGCTGTCAAGTTGTGCTTTTCTACTTGGGATTCCTTTGCCTTTGCCTTCCCAAAAGAGACTCGAGGGTCTCTCTGGAAACCTGCTTTGCTGTTCCTTGCTTAGCTCTGGCCATAATGTGTACTATTAAAAATAGCATGCCCTGGAAAAGGCAGCACAATGGGTTTGTCACCCTGTTTCTGAAACAACCCTGAAGGTACTGAAAAGGTTGAAAACCAGCAATGACCCAGAGACAACCAAGCTGCGCACTGGGTGGTACCATGGCCAACATGTCAAAACTGCTGTGGCTCAGAGACCAAACCCTTCCTTGGTCCAGGGGATGCTTTTTTTGAGCATACCCCAGGGACCAGACACTGCAAAGCAAGACAGAACAACCCTGGGGGCTCGGGGCAGCTGACCCCCCATGCCCCGGCAGCTCTCCCAGCCGCACCCGCCTTCCCACAGGGGAGACCGGACAGGGCAGCACAATAGCCATTTCCCTCTTTGCAAATACTATAATTGGAGTTACCACGCCACATTTTCACGACCTACAATGAGGGTCGGATGCTCAGCAGACCTCAGTTCCTGTTCAGTCACTAAAAGGGCAGAGATTTTCAAAGAGCCTGGCATATTGTATGCTATATTTATCAGAAAATAGCCCTAAATATCAAATGAGGGCCATAGCTTGGCTTTTGAAAAAGCCTTTAAACAATCCCATCCACCTGGCTTACCCAGATGGGAGCAAAGCGATGCCGAAAACCTGGTATTTTGCAGAGCATGGCACTGTGCAGTCGGTGCTACCCTCACACCATTGCACTGCAGCCTAAATCCCACATCAACTCTGGCCCTTGGAAGCTCTCAAGCTGGTCAATAAGAAGTTTCCTATGGCGAGCAGAGAGCTGAGGGTGGAACTGAGGCCTCACTGTGTGCAGGTAGGTTTTTTATATTTTGCACAGCAAACCAGACCGATAATTAGGGAGCAACCACATGGGCAAGACATTAGATCTCTCAGCCCTCTGCAGCCATTGCATCCAAGCCCCTCACGGCCTTTCAGATATTTACCTTCACAACACTGCTTGGCAAGGGACATGGACAAGAAATTTCCTAATAGAAATCCTTCCCCCAATATGCAAGATGAAGGGAGGGAAGGAAAACAAGAAGGAGAAAGATTTTGCCTGGAGCCACAGAGCAGAGGAGAGGCAGGACCATGACACAAGACCCAGAGATGCCCATCCAAGAACCTGCAGCACACGAGTTATTTCCAGGCACATTTTTCTCACTCTCTGATCAGATTTGGAATGGACAAAGCATCTCCTCCTATTTCAACTGCAACCCAGCAGACACTGCCAGAAGCAATACATGACGACTACTGCAATCCTTATTGATATGTCATCAGAAAATTGCATTTCTTAAGAAACCCTGTAACAACCACTGGAACTAGGGAATGGACACCCTGATCCTACAGAAATCATTCTGACCCCTGGCATGTGGACAAAGACCTTGTTTAAAATGTAGCAAAAACAGATTTCATGATCTGAGCAGCAGCTAAAAAATAATATAACCTTTAAGCTTAAGAATTCTACTAGGAACCCAGATGAAAATACATTCATAATCATTTTCAGATACTTATTTTAAAAATATTGATGATGTATTAATATGAGCTTGTGAGTTTAAAGCATTTCTCCTAAGTTCACTGAGAGTTCAGACAAAATCAAAACAGGCAGAGCCGCATGTCAGCTCTGCTCTGTGCCACTGAACTGGAGCCCAAAGCACTCGGGCCCCTTTCTCCCTCTTCTCGATCACTGTGACTCACAGCGTGCTCCAGAAAGAGATAATATTATTCCTAGAGAGAGGCTGATCTTCAGCGTCTGCTGAAAAGTTCCCTAACTAAACAAAAGAAACTTGAGCTGCTAATATTTATTCATAATATTGAGCTCCTCGCATGCACAGCGATAGACGTACACGCTCATTTCCAATGGAACAAAAAGCTTAAGCGAAATTCAGGCAAAATATGCCACATAAAGAGCAATACCTCTGCAGGAGTGATCCATCTTGTTGTATTTGAAGTATCCACTTTTGCACTGGCAGAGCGCAACCCCATCGAAATCGGTGCATTCAGAAGTTTCCTTGTCGCATTCGGGGTCTTTCTGCTTGCACAGGCTGCCAACTGTCGGGAAGAGGCAGCCAACGTCAGCTGCTTTCATCTCTTTTCTTTTTAAATAATATTTGTTCAATTAACATTACACTATGTCACTGCTTCTTGCATACCTACCGTCATTTGTACAGGCAAACAGAGGGGGTGAATAATAAATGTTTCAGCTTGGAGGCAGAAAGGGAAATGAAAAAACTGGTTTAGCTAAAGCTGAAACACGTTCACCCCTGAGACGGTTCAACAAATCAATTTTTAAGTTTATATCAAGCAAAATGTTTTGCTTAGTCCAAAACAATGTTTTTCCATTTCAATATTAAGAACTGGGTTTTTTTTTCATTTTTCAAACAAAGAATTTGTCTTTTCCTTTACATTATTTTGAAGTAGTATTTTACTTCGGAAAGTCAGATTTGTTACAATGAGTATTCAGCAAAACTGTAGGTAAATGATGGAAATTATGTCATGGAATTTACATTTTTTTACTAGGAGGTCAGACTAAATGGAATGAACAAATGAAAAAATATTCATGAGAAACAAGATTTTATAGAAAACATGTCACTCATTTGGCACTCACCTCTTATAAACCTCTCCCTAGAGACGATCCCTAGATCTATCATTTTTTTTAATCTGACATCTTTTCTTTGAAGTACTTACACAAGAACATCGATTGTTTCTTATTCTGCTTATTTCAAGTTAGAAGCAGACTTTATTTGAAGCACTGTATCAGAGGTAATGGCTAGATACAATCGCAGCGGGTCTACCCAAATAATGCAATTCAAGCCATGGTGGAGTGTGGCTTTAAAATACAGCACATTAAAATAAAAGCACAACCTATATTTCTCATCTTCATGTTTACTTTGCCAAAACAATCCAAGGGGTTTCCTACTATGCCCAGGCTAAGTGCTGCTGCCGTTCATCCTCAAAGCCAAACCTCGAAGCTTCGGACCCCAGGTCACAGAGCTCCTTGCAGAAGCCCATCTTTCAAGGGCGCTCCCTCCCTCCATCCCGTTGGTACCTCTCACGGTTCAGTCTCCTCTGTCACTCCCTTGGAAAGGGAGGACCACAGGGCCACCAGCACCGATGGGTCCACGGGGAGAGGCTCCTGCTCAGCACTGATGTGCTTCTGCAGGTCTCTCTGTGCCGCACCCACATCCCCCTTTGGCAGGTAGAGGATTTGGTCCAGAAATCAAAGCTCTTAATTGTGGACACTTTTTACATTCTGCAGCGACAAAATCTGGCAGGCAGGAAAGCGGAGCAGCCTCCAGCAGCTCTAATCGACTTGACTGGGGGTTTTGTCTCTTGGCTTTCATGCTGTTTGCCCAGCTCCCGGCCATGCGGGTGGAATAAGACTTATGGTTTTTTGATCTTTCCAGTGCCCGGTGTCACATCCTGGAGATGAAAGGCTGTCCTACAATGCCTCTAATCCAGTGCTGCATGACTTTATCCCAGAGGCAGATTTCTCACACATCTGGGGAAGATAAGACTCGATATCTGCATCTTTCTGTATGCGGGGCTCTTAAAATGACTCCCATTTAAATAAGATAAAAAAGATTCAGAGAGTTTTTTCCCAACACCAAAATGTTTCTCCCTCTATTATAAAAGGAGCCAAATAAAACATCCATTCCCCTTCCCATCACGGTTCTTCCTGATGCTATTTACCTCTGTGGAGCGGTTTCAGGCTGGAGATGAATTGGCAGGCTTCGGTGGGGGATTTGCAAGCTCGAATGTAGCTTTTCACGCTGCCGATAACGTCATAGAAAGTCACGTTGGATGCTAAAGAGAACGTGGATTGCACTGAAACATGCACAAAATTTGCCTCCCTAACAGAAAACAAAACAAAACAGCCCTGAGTACCACGGGTCAGTCTGATGTCATCATTAGCACATATTATACATCGGACACTTCTTAACACAAGCGATGCTTCTCACAGATGTGTTATTGCATACATACTGAAACAGCCATGCATTGTAACAGACATTCAAAACAGGACAAACTTAACACACAGAAAGGTAAAATTGGGGCGGGAAGAGGTGCTGGCAGCTCACTTTGAAAGCATCCACAAATCGCCCCTGGGCAGCTTGCAAGCCTGTCCCCCAGACACTCAATCCAGGAGGAGGGGACCAGGAGAGCCAGGCACGGTGGTCAGGCATCCCCCATGCCCTGCGCTGCTGCTGGGCCGGATGGCATCAAGCCCAGCACCAATTCAGACTGGAGAACGTGGATCTCTAATCGGACATCCCGAACACTCCAGTTTCTCACTCTTCCCCTGGCAGCCTTTGCCTTACCTGGTCACCTTAACTGCAGAGTGGTGGTATCCCGGCAAGCCTGACAGCGACGCATCCAGCTGCAAGGAAGGAGAGAGCAGCTGTTAGTGCCCTGAGGGATGATGGAGGGAGGCAGCCCAGTGGGATGCGACATGGGACAGCCCTCCTGGGTCACCAACACCATCCCTTGTGTTCGCCAGAGCTGCCTGCTGAGGCCAAGGGGCCCTGAGCACCCATCAGCTCCATAAGAAAGATGCACTGTCCTGTTGCCAGCAAGGGACAGCTGAAGTCACCATCGCACAGCCTGGGAGAGGAACGAAGACCTGGGGGTTTTGGCAACAGCATCTGCCTGGGACTTCACTGCGCAGTGACTGCCAAGGTAGAGGACTAGCCAGAAGTCAGCGGGGCACGAGGCCAAGCTCAAAGTGGCACCCTTGGAGACCGTGCATCTTGCAAGGACCCTCCCTCTCCCCAGATGCACGCGGTTGTTTGTGGTCACTCCCCAGCACAAGCCAGGCTGGCTGCACAGCGACGACTCACCCCGGCTCCCCTCTCCTTTGGTGGCATCTGCAAACCAACTACTCCAAAAAGAGTTGGGACGAACTGCAGCCAGCCCAGGAGCTGCTAACAGGGCAAACTCGTGTATACAATGATCTGCCTAAATAATGCACAGAGAGACCCAGGGGTCTTTTTGGAGCAACTGAAGGCACAGCATGTGGGAGCTGACCCAGGGCTTGCTCCGAACTAAGGGCCATGTGGTTGCAATAGCATGTCTGGGAAACTTCAGCAAGAGGAAGGTATGCTTGGTTGGGTATTGCTGCTGTGCTTCATCCCACAGAGTCTGACTAAGAGCAAGGTAGCACCAGCTGCAGCCCAACCCACCCCACTGGCCAGCACCTGCGAGATTTACTGACGAACAATGAAACCCAGAGAGTTACTGTTTTCATGTTTGAGCTTGGAGGAGCACTAAAAGCCTTTCACCAAGGCTGGGAAAAGGCAGTGCAGCCAGAAGACGCTAGGAAAGGATGGAGGCTACAAAAGTGTGACCCCAGCATCACCACTTCACAAAGGGGCTGCAGGATTTTCTGGGCAGATGTGCTGTCTGTAGGAGCCAGACCTCTCCAATGCTGGCTTGACAGCAGATCAGGATGGTTCAATAATTAAAAAGGCTAAATCCACACTAGTCTCATGGCTTCTCATGACAACCACGAGAGGAGCAAAGGGGACCTGTCCCATCAGCATCGCCGAAGTTCCAGCAATGACACTCACCATCGCCAGGATTTCATCTTCAACGTGGGGGAGCTCTGCATATTTCCCATGGGTAATATTAAGCTTCAGGGGCACCTGGCCGATAAATATTCTTACTAAAAAGGAGAATAAGACAAGTTAGGTGGAAAACATGTCTCTGTGCCATGTGTAGCTGCAGTTTCACCCTCTTTACATGAAAGACTGCACGGAAAAACACTTCAGGCTGTGGACAGAAAACTGAATTCTGAGAGTCACTGCCCTAGTAAAGCAAAGACCCAGCCTTGGGATTTTTCCCAAGGGTTGCTGTGATGTTCCCACAGCCCCAGTCAAATTCCAGAGCTCGATGCTGCTGAACAGACAGCATTTCACCACAGCATTCATATATTTCTTATGGAAACACAGACTAATTGAGAAGGACCCCTGAGCACAGAGAGAGCTGGGTACGTTTAGTAACAAGACAGTTTCAGGTACCAAAGCGATTTATAATAATTAGGGGTAAACATGTTAAATCTCTTACCCCTCCCTTCAATGGAAGGAAAGCAAATCAGCAAGTCAAAATAAAGCACTGTAGAAAGGACATTTTCATTTTTCAAATTGTTGGACAGAATGAGCAATGACATTTGAAAAGAGGTCCAAAAGATGCATTTTTCTATGCTTAGATTCATATTTGATTCATAGCAGCAGAATGTAATAATCCGAGTTGTCCAGACTTGGAGAGATAATATCCCTAAATCTTGTATTAAGTGTCATGAGATACTCAGTGGAAATGAGAACTCAGAGCTCCAGCTTTATGTTCCACCAGAAAAACAAATACAGTTGCAGATAATGTTATAAAGGCTCCCATTCTTTCCCAATTTTCCCATCCACAGAGCCTATCTTCACCACAAATTTTATATCAGACAGCTGTAATGTAACAACTCCAGGTAAAAAAAAAGATGAGAATCACCTTCACAGCATTTACATAGTCTGCTCGTATCCCAGTTCAAGGCATAATCAAAACGACTAGAAGCTGACACATTCCAACTCGAAGAAGTGCTTCAAAACACCCTTCAGAGACACCTCACTCATGTTTCCTTAGCAAAATTTCCATGCCTCTAATCCTCGTTGATTAAGGGTCAGAAGAAACTCCAGCAAAACAAATTCCCCTTCACAATGGGACATTGTAAATCCTTGAGACTGAGAGTCCTCTCATAGAATGGAGGGGTCAGAACCTGAGTCACAACTAATAACTGCTGCATGAAAAATGCTAAAGGTATGAAACAAGACCTTGATCTTACAAAGACTTTCACGGCTGCTTAATTTTCTGCACATGGCTGATCCCACTGAAGCCAGTTACACAATAGCCCCAGTCATTGCTTCCAAGCCAAGTGCCATTGCACGGTTTTGTAGGTCTAGGAGCTATGATAAGCTGCTGAATGCTTTTGGGGGGTTGTAAAACACATTAGGAACAGAAGGGGCACATCCGTCCTTACTAACAAGTCTGAGCCCACCACTCTGTTGCTGTGTTTTTAAGAAACCCTCAGCTATCCCTGCGCCTGCTCCCCAGGGCACCCCAACATGACAGGCGCTGGACGCTGCACTTGTATAAACACCAAGAGGCTCTTCTTAAAAGTCATGGTTGGGAGGAATGTTAAGCTCCTAAACTAGTCTGAGCCTAGGTTAATTTATTTTAGAAGATTAGAGATAATTATTTCCATCTCTTTCTCCCCTGGTTTTTCCCTTTTGTTCTCTTACCTAGATTGCACTTTCCTTTTTCCAGCTCATATCCCAGAGGACACTGACAGATATAGGAGCCACGGGTGCTGTTGCAGGTGGCCAGCGCAGGACAAGGGTTGGAAAGACATTTATCCACATCTACAAAAGCAGAAAAAAAACCCCAGATGCTAGATTAGCCAACTCAAACTGCAAATTCTGGAGAAGGTAGCCAATACATCCCTTTGTAAAAAAACATATCCTGGTCAAAAATATTCCTCTTGCTGTGCAAATGGCTCACAGGAGCACAAACACGCATCACATGTGAGTGCAAGGGGAGACTGTAGGCAGGACTGTGGACTTGTCAGCAACAAGACACTACAAGACCAGCAAGACAGCTTACACACCACTTGGACCTATTTTGTGGCTGCTGCTGAACAAAACATTTAAAACGTTGGCTTTCACTTTGCCGTCCTTCAGTTTGTGCTTTGTACAGTGGGGACCAGGGCAGCTTCTTATCTTGAAGCAGTGAGTAGTCACCTACAAAGCACCATGGCCAAGGCAGCAGAAGGATCTTTTGCATTCTGGCAAATGGCAAAACTCAATATTTAAAGGAAAGAGTAACCTGGCAAAAGTGTGAATCAGTTGGTATAAAGGATACCTTACCTTAATTTTCCATTAAAAAAAAATTCCACATCAATGAGGTTTTTTTGCATGAAACCACAGCTATAAGCAAAACCAATCAGCCTGAGAAATAACCTTTAAATACTTAATTATTAGATGCAATATATACTATTGCCAGTATTTCACTGAGATTAATACAGTTAGCCCACACAATATCCTACACTGGCATGAGGCCCAGGCTCCTGAACTTTAAACGCGCAATCGATTTCCATTCATAGGAAATTCTGGTCAATGTAGTTACTTGAGAAGATAAGGAGCCTGGCAGCGGTAACAGATGACTGTAACAACACACTCAGCAAGACTATGGTACGTAGCCTACCAGGAGAAGCAGCAAGCCCTTGAGCAGAGGATTATTTAGTGAGGTGGGAAGAAAATGACCATAGGTCATCATAACAGAAGTTCCATCACAAATACCTAGTGCTGGCCAACTGCCTTTTCTCACTCATAAGCTAGATACCGACCATTATTGATCAATGGTCGACAGATGAACAAATATAAAGTGCATCTTACGCTTACCTGGAAGGCCAGTCAGCTTTATTCTCTTGGAATTCTTAAATTTCAGCTGAACATTTCTGTCAGAATTCCCCCCCTGTTGCAGCAGTTCAGCTTGATTGTTAAACCCTTAGCTTAAAAATACCAACATGGAGACTGAGCTCTTATCCTCAAACCCTGCTGACAACAGATTTGTCACACATACATAACCCTTTGAAGACCCTCAAGGGGGAACCACCCGTTCCTGGTGCCCTTGTCTCTGGCCCCACCACTGATGAGCACAGTTAGACACGTTACCTGTTTCCGGAGACGATGTCCTCAGCCTGGTCGTGCTACTTGACAGAGGAACAGTGGTTGGTTTGGTAGCAGCCATAGTAGTTGCAATGCTCACAGTGGTCTTGCTGGTTGGAGGGGCTTCAGAAGGACTCGTAACAGGGATGTTTTCCTTGGTGACTTTACCAGGCCTTGGAGTGGTGGGATCCACAGCTTCGGTGCTTTCACCAGTGGTATACACGTGCTTCGTGGCAGCGGGCGTTTGAGCCGTGTAGGGTTTTGTTGTTCTAGCATCACCTGGCTTTGGCCAGTGACTGGCCGGTGTTGTCAGCACAGGAGGTTTCACCGTGGTCAGTGCCACCACAGGGACAATGACACTGTGGTTTGTTGCATTTGGTGATAGACTAAGGGGTGCATCTGTGGGTCCAGCCTGTGGGGCATCACCAGCCGTGGTGGGCAGTGGCGTTGCCTTCCCGAAGCTGCCTCGCTGGGAGGTGGTGGGTCTCAGTGAGGCAGTCTCCGTTACTGTCACAGGAGCGGACACGGACATGATGTGTCCACCAAGCTGCTCCATGGGCGCTGTGGGGAGAGGAGACCCAGTGGAGACGAAGGTGGTGCTGCTCTGGGGCTGGTGCATGACATTGTGCTTGTTGGTCCCTCTTGGCGAGCTCCTGGCCACGGCAGCTGTGGAGGGCACCCGCCTCACCACTGTTGTGGCTACAGAGGTGCTTGCTTGATCACTGTCATTGGACTGTGAGATGGATGACGGCGACGAAAACAGAGGCAAAAGAGGTGCTAATGAATAGGATGTGGAAAGCAATGACGAAGTGGGAAAGGAGGACAACAAAGCCTGCGGAGGGGGTGAAGACGCCATCACAGAGGATGAGAGCGGCTCAGATGACTCTGATGATGTAAACAAATAAGTTGGTGGTGTTGATGACAGTGAGTGAAGCAACGATGGCACTGAGGAAGATTCTGGAAACGCTGATGAAGATAAAGGTGTTCTGCCAGTGGTCAACAACTCAGAGTCAGTGTTGAAAGGAGTTGTATTTTGCACGCTGCCTGCAGAAGCAGAAGTCAACAGTTTGGAAGAGTGTACCAGCAATGGCTCTGTAGATGGTTCAACAAAACTGCCATCGCTGGACATGTTGCTCCTTTTGTCCTGCGTCACAGAAGACTTCAATGAATCAGAAGGGTTGGAAATTTCAGAAAAAAAGGTGGAACTTTCTGAGGAGTCAGCAGAGGTGCTGCTATTTGAGATGATAGACAGGAGGGTCCTTTCTCCTCCTCTGGTATATGTGGTTGAAATGTATGTGCCATCCGTATGAGAAACTGAGGTCCTTTTCTCAGCATCAATGCTACTGACTGGCTGGTGGCTACTTGAAAAGCCTGGAATAAAAGGAAAAAAGATATTAGAAACACCGTAATATGAAAATATTTTGATGCCATATTAAAGTAACTTACAAAATACATAAAACGTTCTTGTGCATGAGCTGGCCCATGCTCTTCTAACAATTTAGAGCACCATGCAAGCTTGACTATCAAATTAGGAGTCTTCTGCACCTCTTAATTCATTCTAAAATGGTGAACTCAGACAGAACCCAAGGCTCCCATGAAACATGTAGGTTTCTAAAACACTATTCTTCCAGTATCTCTCTTCTAATGGGATTGAGCACTTAGCATTCTCTGATATTTTGTGGCAAACTAAGCAGGAAAATTCATCTGTTCTCTTATCACTCATAATTTATAAAACTCATATCATCTCCCTCATATCCTCCATTCCCAACTGAAGAATATCCATCTTCTTCAGTCAGTTTGGCTTTAGACACAGTGAACTTCATGCTGCTGCAGGATTAAATTATTTGCAGCTTATCATGATGAACTCATTGATTGAAAATTTTGCAGTCAGGAAATCCCAAATAAGTAGCACATCACTCTGAAAAAAAAATCAGTTTATTTAGTATAAAAGGTGCGGTCAATCTTATAACACAAATTACAGGGTTTACAGCTAAATTCAGCAATCTCTAAAAATAAAAAATGGAAAATTTGGTTTAATTCTACAGTTGACTTAGGTTATCATGAAACTCTTCTGAAAGCATCACCCAAAAGAAGCCAGGCAGGCTGCAAAAAAATAGTGCAGCCATGTAAACAGGAGAGTTTCCCTGCTTGGGTTCATGACTTCACTGCTGGAACGATTCCCCAGCCAGGTGGGGTTTGGCTTTGAGTCCTTTGATGAAAACACCCCTCTGAGGGCACTCGCAGGTGGCACTGCATGTACGAATGAATTAGCACTTTGTATGCAACATAGATAAATTCAGGACGATGGGAACTTCCCCCCCCCCAGAAAACGTATGCCAGGAGACACTAACTTACTTGTGAGATCATTTTGGAAAGAAGAAGTGGGTATCTTGGAAGAACGTGCGAAGAGTGTCTCTGTCGCAAAGCCCGTGAAGCCCCCGCTGCTGGTGGAGGCATTGGCTGTCCCGCTCTGCTCCACCAACACCGGCTCAACTGGTCCTGGAGAGCTGGAGGAATAGGAAGTGGAGCTTTCCGTGCCGCCAGCCAGCCCGCTGCCCACCACCGAGTGCAGCGTCCTCTCTCCCCCACCAGCAGACAGGGATGAACTGTACACAGGACCAGTGATGGGGCTGGACATCCCCTCCTCGGCACTTGAGCTGCTTAGGGAGCGACGGATGCTGTCCACGGCTGGAATAGGATTGAAAAGCAGGCATCTGATTTTATCATCTCAGAGCAGAGAGCACTTGTGAGTTTTACAATAATTCTGTTTGGAAATGCAGATTAATAAAATTGCACAGATTAAGTAGGCCTGACATATCTATCACCCTAAATACAGATTTAATACACAAAGCCTAGTCCAAAGAAACAGGACTCCAAATACAGAGGGACAGTCGGTACTGTTAGAGTCATAATGGCATATTTGTGCTATTTAGAATTATTATGCCAAGCCAGGCAGGTAGTAGGTGTCTCTTACAGCAAGAAGCTATATATCTCATTTCTGAGGCTTTTTTGTTAAGCATCCACAGCTGCAGATATACAACACCACGGAGCAGAATCACCATGACTTATAAATCCTGCCCAGGATACCCACATCAGCTCTGACAGTGTTGGTGGCCACACCAACCCCATAGAACAGGCAGAGGGAGAGGGAGTGGGTTATTTCCTAATTCAAACACCATCCCAGAGTTCAGAAAAACTCACTGGAAGGTTCACCGGCAGCTGAGAAGTAGGTGGAGACCCTGGATGAAAAAGTGACCTCGGGCTCTGGGTACCCCGCATGGCTGGACGAGACGTGTCCTGCTCCAGGCCAGGATGTGGAGGATGGGAAGGGGCTGGTGCGGGGCTCCCCGGCCATGTCTGGGTGAGACGTGGGGCTTGCTGCCGCCGTGCTCCACATGCCAGGGTTAGCAGCAGACGGAGATGTTCCCTCCTTATGGCTGGAGAGTGTGGTCAAGATATACGTAGTCTCAGTAGGTGCACCAGAAACTCTATTTCCTCTCTCTGGGACTGCAAATTAGAGAATATACATACATATATATAAATCCATATATATAATATATTAACAATACCTTTGAGGCTTCTCCAGGGACTAAAATCTGAATATTTAAATTCCCACAGCAGAGGTGGTGCTTGGTAACCAACATCACTTATTTCCTAAGTGGGATTCCCAAGTGATCTGCACTTTTCCCCTTTACACCAGAAAAATAAAAACCCGACTGGTGTGCACGGTGTGTTGGAAGGAGAACAGTGTCAGGGAGGTAGGACCTGGTGTTAGATGTCCTACAGAAAATTCCCTTGGGAGTACCAGATGGTTTCAAACCAGCTCTGGTGGGACCCTAGCAAAATACATGATAACTGGGATACCAGGAAGGGCAAAAGTTCTACCGATCCTTTACCACATCCCATGCCATGCTCTGTCCTGAAGAGCTGCCTGACCACCTAGCTCCTGACACAAGACGCGCTGCCCCAAGTGAGGTGAATATCTTACCAGCCAAGCTGTGCTCAGATGCCCTCTGCTACAAACCAGGTGTGCTAAAAAGGCAAATGTAGTGTAAAGCTAGAAAAAGGAAGGCAGAGCTCAGGAGCTGGGCGAGAAGGAGGGATGCCCTCCATGGCAAACTGGGAAATCACGAGGCCCACCTGAAGCACTTGGTGAAGGCGAAGGCACTGAGTTGCTGGGAGGAAACGGAGGCAGTGGCTTTGTCACAAGCTCCCGGGGTCCAGCACTGCTCTGTGAAACATCACTCTGTGTCCTGGGCTCTGCTGCCGCTGAGGACAGCAGAAGGATCACGTCCAAGGACCTGGTGTGGGGTGAGGCAGGAGCGGAGCTCTGTGCCATGCGGGATGCCACATGGGTGTCTGACACGGGCACCGTGGTCCTCTCCCCACCGCTGGTGGCCATCACTGAGCTGGGCGTACTGGTGAGAGGAGCATCGGGCAGGTGTCCTCCTGTAGCCAAGGTCCCTTCTGCTGAGAAAAGATAAAGCAAAATGGATTTATGCACACTAAGCTATAACAGGTGGGTACACTCTCTTCCATCACCACCCTTAGGCCAGCAGCACAGACATAACATGGCAGAAGATCTAAACTTGGAGAAAACTGTGAAGGCACAACCCTTTGCTGCGCAAGGAAGTGCTGCTGACAGGAGGACACCCTGAAGAGGGCACTAGGAACGTCACAGGAGTGCTGTTGGGTTAGCTTCCCTTCGGCACTGCTCCTGGCACAGCTCTCCAGCCTGGGCACCGCAGCGCCTGCCACAAGCACGGTGGGGTTACAGCAGCACCCTACCTCCCTGACACTCAAAACACAGCTTGGCAGGGCTGTACAGGGTCAGTAAATGCTGCATCTGCACCCCAGGGCTGCAGTCAGGAACAACGGCTGTTGCCTCCTGCTTGTACAAACGCAGCCAACGGGGCGGTCTGGAAATTGTGCTTTCTCAGAAAACACACCAAATCTCAGGGCAAGACTGCTCGCACAGTAAGGCTGGGTTCTTCTGGTGACTAAACGCAAAATTGCAGCTAATGCATTAAAGTTTCCTCCATAACGCCCATTGCCATTGTCCAGCATCTTCTCACGCACCCTCGCTCCACACAGAGCAGATGTCCATGTTCTACAGAAAGAAGCCCCACGGGGATGCTCAGAGCTCACCTGGAGAAGCGCTTTCCGAAGCAGACGCTGACCCTGTGAGCAACAGGTCCATGGACAGCGCTGTGGCACCTCTGCCACCACTCCTCTGGGCTCCCAAAGACATTCCAGAGGACTGGGTCCAGGCTGAAGAGCTGGTGATTTCGGTACCAGTGGTGGAAATCTCTGTTGTGTGGGCCAGCCTGGTGCTGGCTGGCAGAGACCTTAACATCCTCCCACCACTCTTGGTGGCTGTTGTGGAAACAGAGGTGCTGGTGGGGGGGAAGTCAGTTCTTCTTTCTCTTGACAGGATGCTGAATGACACATGGATGTTTCCAGTAGCTAAGATGTGATAAAGAAAAAAAAATTATGTTTTTACACATGTGAAACTATAAATAAACAGCCGAGCTTTCTTCCAGTAACACCCACAGGCAGAAAGTACGTGCACAAGTAGAAAATATGAGATGTCAATCCAGAGAAAATAGGAATTTCCAAAGATGTGAATCCTTCCTACAGAAATTTGTCTTCTAAAAAAGATGGTTTGATGCCAAGTAAAGTTCTATTGCATAAAAAATGGTTGAGCTGCTATGCTGTGCACTTGATTTCAGGCATTATGTGCTTGAGTGCACTCCATGCTGCTAGAACAAACAAATACCCTAACAACCCAGAAAAGCCTGGAAACCAGTTTAGAAAAGGCAGAACGCCTTCTAAGTGTGAAGGTCTTAGAGAAGAAGTCTGAAGAAATGGGGTCAGGGGAATCAGACCCCTTCAGCACTGCAGCAGGGTCTAGGACAAACAGCGGCACGAAGGACCTCAGAGATCGCATTCAGAGTTGCCTTCAATGTGTTGAGTTGGTTTGATTTGTGGAAAGCAGCATGGTCCAAGGGGTAGGGCAGAGGGCAGGAATTGAACTGAAGGGACATGCAAGGCCATGATCTGATCCTCCCTTGCTTAGTTCTTTTTCCTATAAAATGAAGATAGCAATTGGAGATAGTAAAAAAGGAACAGCGATTTGAAAGTTCATTATTTTTCTTGGCATTACAAAACTTTCCACACATGAGCCCTTTCTGTAAAAAACCCAAACCACATTTTTTTGGTCAAGCAAGAGCTGAAATATTTCAGACACAAAATCACACTGCATCCTTCCAAACAATATATTCTACACAGCTATCACGTCTTTTGACAGCAGAAAAGTCACGCAAGGGTAACATACAGTAACAGGGCTCCTTTTGCTTACAAGACACATGACGTTTCATGACCTCACCTGGGGAAGCACTTTCTGAAGGAGAGTGAGAGCGTGTTAGCGAAGGGTCTGCCACCTGCTCGGTGAAATCTGTGATGTCTCTGGACCCACCAACTCCGTCGGTCTCTCTCATAGAAGACACAGACAAGGATCGGATTGTGCCCAAGGTCCCGTCCATGGCACTACTGGACGTGGAGATTTCTGCTGCCCGTCGGATGCTGCCCGTGGCAGACCTCGGGGTTCTCCCATTGCTGCCAGTGGCCGTGGCTGAAATGTAAGCACCGGTGGGAAAGGAAGCAGTGGGGTTTTTCCCTGCTGTCGAGCTGTTAACTGGTTGGTGGCTGCTTCTGACACCTAAGATACAATAAAACCACGTTTGATTTATGCATCTAGAGCTATAAATTCCAGGGATTGTTTGTACAGCCTGTTTGTACACTGTTGAGATACTGAATAGACCGAGTTTTCAAATGGAAAAGGCGCTGCTCTGGTAAGAGGTGAGTCCCTTGCATTCAGGAACATGCGGCTTACAAAAAGTCATGAAAATCTCAACCTAAACCATGTTTTTTAACTGCAGGCTGTGCATTTATGCATTTAAGCTGCCTTCAAGCCTGTTCAAGTCAGGAATATAGACCTCTAACTTCAAAGCAAACCTAGGAGACGAGCTAAAAAAAGCCTGGGTGAGGTTTTCCAGTGACAGTCCAGAGAGCCAAGCTGCCGTCTCGGTGCCAGGGTGATGGCACAGGCACCCAGTGCCACCCAGACACAGCACCAGGCAACAGCTGCAAATCCCCAGCAAAAGTGTCGCTGGCAGGGAAAAAGTGCGTGCATGTATTTCTAACCAATGGCTGCTTTTCCCAGCCTGGGAATTGCATTAGCAATGAGGACACAAAGTGTTTTTCACTTTTTTCACCCAAAAGCTGAGATCCACTCCCACCCTTCCCCCAGCCCTCCTGCCAGCCCAATGCAGTCACACAAACACCCACGTACCCAACAGCGACCGATGGCAACATCTAAAGAAAAACAGTGCTGGGATGCAAAATCCTGTCCAACCCCAAAACCAGCCAACTTTCAGACTAAGAAATTTACCTCTGAAAGTACTCTCGGAGGCAAAGAGGGAGGTTGTGAGCAAAGGCTCCCCAGGAGGTGCTGGGAGATCCATGGCTTCCGATGAGCCATTAGGATGGTGTGTCCTGGCCGCCGAGGAGAAGGTCACCCCCAGAGAGCTGATGGGGTCGGTGCTGGTGGCAGAGCCCTTGGTCACCCCAGCTGTGTGGCTGTTTTGGGGGGACCCAGGTGTCCCCACTGCCACACTGGGAATGGCAGCACCATGGGCATCTGAGTGCAGAGTCGCCTCTTCTGCAGCTGGGATGCTCTTGGGTTCAGAATCGCTGCTAAAGGCTAAAAAAAGGAGAACAGAACTATAAAACTGCACATACATAACTAAAAACAGCTGGGTTGGTTTCATCCCCCTATCAGTAGATGTAGACAATGTATATGTGAATATTCAATACGGAAATATTTAATACTGGGAAATCATTGAGACAGGCAAAAATATGGTCTCTATGTAGGAACTCCTGAAGCTATTGCTTGCAAAATTCAACTGAAAGTTTTCAAGAAAAATCTGTTCTCCTCTTCCAAAAAGAATAATATTTATCCATACTTTCACTTCTGTGAAATGTTTTTAAATGTACAGAATATGCCAAATACAATATTATTCCTCCTTTCTTTAAAATAAAAAAGGATGTATTTTGTTTATAAAGAATCTTTAAATAATGTTCTGAGTTATACAGCTAGCTATCAAAACTCACTTGTGGAAGTGCTTTCCGAAGCCGACGCTGAGCCTGGGAGCAACGGGTCTGTGGCACCTCTGCCACCACCTCCCTGGGCTCCCAAAGACATCCTAGGGGACTGGGTCTGGTCTGAAGAGCTGGCGATTTCGACACCAAAGGTGGAAATCTGAGTTGTGTGGGCCAGCCTGGTGCTGGCTGGCAGAGACCTTAATGTCCTCCCTCCACCCTTGGTGGCTGTTGTGGAAACGGAGGTGCTGGTGGGGGGGAAATCCCAAACTCTCCTCTCTGTGGCCAAGATGTTGGATGGCTGGTAGCTGCTTCCAATGGCTACGGCACAATAAAAAAAACACCCCTGGATTTATACAGACGAAATTATAAACAGATGGATCCATTTTCTTCCCAGATGCTTATAGCGCATATATGGATCCTAAGCATAGGAAGTTTTCAATCTGGACAAAGTGCTCTTTTGGAAAAGCATGAATCCCCTCGCCACAGGAAGACCTTGCACAAAGCCCAGGGCTCACTGCCAGGACAGCGTGGCTTCGCTGGAGCTGGGGCAGATCAGCCAGCAGCAAGCTCGATGGGACAAGGACTGCGGGGACTGGCCTCTCGATCCCACCTTTGCTCTAAGACTGGTGGAGATCAGCCAAGGTTCTCTTAGTATTTTTTTGGCGCTTGAACATGGCATCAAACAGCAAAGGAGGGAAACCCGAGCATGGCCACGTTCCCATATGAGCCTGCGGCTCACTACACATCCCCAGGCTTAACGGGACACAGGGAAAAATGCTTAAGGAAGCACGAAATAGGGTAAAACAACAAATCAAGAGACTAACTGAGCTCACCCGCGGCAGTGCTTTCCAAAGCCAGGCGAGAAGGGGTGAGCTGGTGTTCTGTGGAGGACCTGGGCAAACGTCCCCGTGTCGGGGCCACCAAGGAGGGTGCCGAGGCTGGGGGCTGAGCCGCAGAGCTGAGTGCTGCCCTTCGGGTACCAGACCTCAGGTCTTCTGCAGCGGTGATGCTGCTACCAGCAGCTGTGGCAGAGGGAAGGGACATGTCAGTGTGAGAACCCTGGAGACGTGTTTGCTCCTGGCAAGCCCCAGGCACAGGATAAGGACTTGGCAACACCAAGGTTTTCAATAAGTTCATGTGGAGTGGGGCAAAGTCTCTGCTTCTGAGAGCTCCAGAAATCAGCTGCTTGCAAAGCAAGCCAGGGAAAGCCACGGAGCCCAGGCATCTCAGGTTTGTTGTCACATACAGGTTGTTGAAGGACAGGGATCTCACCCCACGTAGCCAAGAGCAGACCCAGCCAGCATGGCCATCGGGGTGAGTTACCCACCTCACGCCCCCCTAAACACCCTTTGGGTGGGACATGCAGCCCTGGTGGGGCTGGGACCTCGCCTTTGCTCTGCAGCTGGCACTGAACCAGCTGAGACATTTTGCAGCTGCAGACGTCCACCCTGCAGAAAACACAGTATAAACGTCCAAAGATTTTACCCCCCTTTTTTTTTTTAATGGAAAATGTTGGGGGTTTTTGGACCAAATTATTTTTTCCATTGCTTTATCTTGCTTTCAGCGGGGAATTTCAGCTAACCATCCAAACAATAAGAAACACAGAGCATGTACAAAACACAGCACCTTTGCTGTTCTGTTTCAAGAGAGCAAAAGCTATATAAAGGCTTTTTAAACCCCTAAAACAAACCAATTGGCCAGCAAAGCTCACCTCTGACAGCATCCATGGCAGGCGATGCTGTGAGCAAAGAGCTCGTGGAGTCCCCCGTGGCAGCCCTGGGGCGCAGTGCCATGTGGTTTGCCCCAGTCCGGGTACTGGAAGCTTGGTGGGAGGACTGGGGCTGTCCCAGCAAGCCAGGGAGAGGGGTGCTGGGGAGGGGTGGCAGTGTCCCCCCGCTGCTCTCTGATGGGCTGGGTGAAGCACCCGCGGTGCCCGTGGGAGGGCTGCCAGGAGGCTCCGTGCCGACCCAGCCGCTTGGCTGTCGAGAGGAGCTGCCGGTACCTGCAAGGCAATGGGGGAAAGAAAACGAGAGCACAAAGGCGGGCTGAGCTGCCCATCCAGCATCCTTCACTGTCACCCTCTGCCTCTCCGTGCAGCCCGCAGTCCCCCTGCCCGCACTCTGCCTACACCAGCTTCGTGTTTAGAGCTGCACTGAGTAATTCCTAATTTTCAAGGCCAGGAGAAGCCCCACAGGTCCTCTTCTTCACCCTCAGGCATGAAGCAAGCCAGAAAACTGCCCATGGTGAGGATGCTGGGCCGGATCCAGTACACAAAGCTCCAGCAGTGCAGTCTTAACGAATGCCCAGTTTCTCCATTACCTCATTCCCAGGACGAACTGGGATGGCTCACCTGGGGGACGAGTCTCCGTGGATGGAGGCAGCAGCACTGTCCTCGTTGCATTGTTGAATCCCTCCACGTCCCAGACCCCATGATGCTTGCCCAGCATCTTCTTGGCTGAATCGGTGCTGATGGCTGCCAAAACCCACTGCGTCCTCTCCGCAGCTGCAGGGGTGCTGGGGGAAGCCAGACCCCTCTTGCCTCTCTCCCAGCTGCCCGCAGCATGGTGATGGCTTCCAGCAGCTGGAAAATAACGCAGAGAGGGTCACATTCCCCATGGACAAGTTAAGGTGACATAGCTGGGTGGCAGCAGCATCACTCGCAGTGGTACCCAGCACTCCTATACGCAATCGGTAGGGTCACAGCAGCATCCCTGGTGTTTCTGCTATTTAACACAGAGCACGCTGGAAGAGGGACTGCTGGGAGCAGAGGGTTTCTGTCATCAAAAAATACTGGTATTTCAAAATTTGTCTTCATTTGTGCACAGCAAGAGAAACCCAGACTTTTTTAAAAACATTAAAAATGCAAAAGGCAGCAAATAGCTTCCACCAGGACAGCCAGCAGCTGGCAGCCTGGGCATGCAAGCGCCACACGCAAGTCCCCAAGCAGGAAAAAAATGTGGAATTAAAAAAATTAAAGACAACTTCTATGTTCATATCTCAGGAAGACACTTATTTCATCCAGGCATATTAAGAAGAAAAATGAAATGGGTACAGGGCAAGCAGCACCGCCATGTCCTGCTGGAGTGGGAAACAGGCTTTGATTCAGTGCATGCTTCAAGAAGTACAATAGTTTACTCATGACCACAGTCCCACCAAAAGTAGTGAAGATTATGAACAAACCCAAAGGTAAGTATCCACGTGAGGACCTCAGATACACACCATGACGCAGCTGGTCAGGTATTTTTAACTCAGACACTTAAAATCTAGGTTGGGTTCAGGATGGGGAGGAGGAGTGGGGATGTGGAGGGTCTCTGCTCTGCTCTTTGAGGTCCATGGATGGGCACGACTCTCTAGGTGGTGAATAATGACAGCGGCAGCTTCCAAGAATCACTTTCATTGTAACGTTTAAAAAAACAAAACAACAACAACAAAAAACCAGCTTTCCTTGGGTAGGATTTCTTCCAAAAATCTGAGTTTCTAGCAGTGGGGCAGGAATCCTTCCTAACCCGTTGGCTATGCTGAGTCCGTGGGCTGGGTACAGCAAACAGGGATGCTCATGCAGATAAAACTCACCAGGAAGATGGCTGGACACGGGCAGGCGGGTCGCTGTCCTGGCAGATGGGCTGTCCGGGAGCAAAGTGACATCCTCACTGCTGGTGGGGGGACTGATGTGCCCCGTGACCCCACTTGCTGCTGGCACCACACTGTGCCTTGCAGGCAGCGATGCCCGCTCCCCGCTCCTGGCCAGCATCGTCACCAGCTCCATGGTGTCCACGAGAGCACCAGAAGTCCTTAGCTCTGTGTCTGAACCTCTTCTTGCCTGCTGGCTGCTTTCGATGGCTGAAAAGAAAAACAAGAAAAAAAATAAAATCCCATCAGCACCGGACTTGCATGCTCGGCTTGTTGCAGTAACACCGAGGCCAAACTCTGATCTCATTTACACTAGAGAAAATTTTGCATAACCAAAACAAAGACATGAAATTTATTTTTGGATTCACACCAGTGGAAATTAGATTGGTCTGGGGGGGTCCACATGCTGAAACCCACAAACCCACCTTTGTGTGCAAGATTCATTACATTCAGCACCCCCTTGCTTTTTTTTTTGTGTTAGGAGAAATAAGTCCTTAAAGGGAAAAAAAAAAAAAAGCCTTAAACAAAAAATCGATGAAGACTTGCAGTGTGGAGTCCATGGGAAGGGTGTGTAGGTCTCCAGAGCTGATGGCCAGCTGGAGCTCAGCACAGCCCATGCGCCCCATCTCCAGGGCGTGCTGGGAGCAGGGAGGGCCCCGCAGCTCTTCCCCTCTCTCCACTTGGCTGATGTTTGCTGGACACCGGACCTCGAATCCCACCACCTCCAGCCAGACAGCATGAAGCTGCGCAGAAGAGCTGGCATAGCTCATCCACCACCCTGAGGCACCAGGACAGAAGAGATCAATCCATGGTGTGGATTACACTGGCCATCCAGGGGCTGAAGCACCCCAAGGCGATGGACATTTTGGTGTATCTGATGTTAATGCCTACCAGAATATGAGAAACCAGATGGAGAAAAACTCCATGCATCCACAGATCTATTTTCTGTGGCCAGAGCTCCATCCCAGAAGGGTTTGGGTCTCTTCTCTTGCTCCTGCTGGAAAGCTGCTCCAAACTCCCACCCCTCCCATTACCCAGAATAATTTTTTCATCTCATTAGAAAACAAATAAACACTTTCATGGAATAAATGTTGGTTCCCAAGCCAGCATTACTCTTCAGCTTAGCTAGCTCTTTGCCTCCCTTCACTTGCTTCCCACCATGCCGAAGTGTAACAGCAGCAATCTCATCCCTCTTTCCACAAGTTTCTCCTGGATTTCTATCACCTGCTGTATCTCATGGACCCAAAAACTACTTCTCCCAGGAAGATCAACAGGCATTTACATGCGTTACAGCCAAAAAGCACAATATAAACGTGTTCCCTAGGCAAGGACTGAAGACATTACTCAGTAGCCAACTTCTCAGCTCAGTCATTAACGATGACCACTGGCAGCAGCGGCAGGGTCAGCACAGCAGTTGCAGCCCCAGCCTGGGGTCTGCCATCCAGCCCAATACCACCCACAGAAGAGCATTTAGTGCCAGCTGCCATGAGTGGTTCCAGTGAGATTTGCCGTGGGAATCGGGGTTTCCAGCCTGCGGTACCAACCTGGGCTGCACGAGGATCTCCCTGCACATCGGTCACGTGAAAACCAGCAGTGACTGTCCCTGCCCTACACAGTCCTGAGGCTGGGCTGGCACTGCAGCCTCAGATGCTCCTCAAAGTGAGTCCAAATCACAGCTGTGTTATCTGAAACACCAAGATCCCAGTGTTGCCCATCTTCCTCATAACCACAACACAATCACTGGGCTGGAAGCCTCTCAAGAAACTGAGAAAAGTCATAGAGAGGGAGGAGAACCCTCCCCACTTTGCAGCTCAGAGATCCACCAGGCGATGGGACATGTCCTGCCCATATCCCTCCGTTCTGTGTCACACCTCAGAACAGGGCTGCGGGTGACACACAGGCAGCAGTTCAAGGCACTGGCTCTCAGCTGTGATGTTGCAGGTTAAGCCTTGCACATCTGTCCTTGGCCTCCAAGCACTTTCTGTAAGAAGGCTGCGTCTCAGAGAAAGCCCCGTGGACACCTCCTCACCTTGTGTGTCTCCTTCGGGGTTGCTGTACCTGCCACCCCAGAGGTGACAGTTTCAGGAGTGGTCTCCTCTCTCTTTCTGCAACAGCTTCACTTGGAACTTGTCAAGAAAAAAGAGCTACGTAGGTAGTGCCGTCTGTTCTTCATCCCAGGATGAAGAACAGTGCCTTTAGTGCCAGCCCGAGATGTGGCTGCAATGCCCATCTTGCCGAGCAGCTGCAGCCCTTTGGAGCCTACCCTGTCCCACGAGCCACCTCCTGTCCCACGTAACAAGCTGCTTGTTGTTGCCCCTTGAATAAAGAGATGCAAAGTCACAGGGGATGTTCTCTACGCACATTTGCAAGCCCATACCCAGCCTGCAAGTCCATTTATAGCAGCCCTGATGCTGAAAAATTTGGGTGTGCTGGAGGGCAGCATGCTGAATTTCTCTCCATTCCCCTCTCACTAAAAGCTTTCAGCTGTGCAACCCATGCTGACTGTGCCCCAGCAGCCGGCTTTGCTGCACAGAAAAAAGGCAAAGCAGCAGTTGCTTAAAGAAAACCCCTAAGGGATGAGAATAGAAAGAGGGAAATTTGCTTTCTCAGGTTGCCAAGTCATTTGTCAACAAGCACTCTGGCTAGGCACACTAAAATATATAGCGCGGACCACAGCAGGCATTTAATTGCCGCTTCTTAAAAATAACCCTGGAAATGCCAGCAAGCAGTACCTTCAGCTACGACCCTTGATTGAACGTCAACTGGTTTGAAAGTAAAATGCTGCTGGTTGCTTGTCGGGATGTTGTTTGCCCTGCAAATCCACCCCGGAGTTTTCTCTATCCTCTTCTGGCTCTGCAGAGCTGCTGGGAATAAAATGAAGCAAAACCCTTCCCCTTATCATGGGCGCCAGCAAACCTGGCTTCGAGTGCAGCCAGGGAGTGGACGGGCTGAATAAGAAGGTATTATTTACACAGGGTTTTTAGAGTCATCTGGCGTTTTTTTTACTGTGCCCTGCCCTGCAAACTATGTCAGGTCCCGGTGCAGGGAGGAAAACCTTGTGCCAGCACAGGCTCAGCTCCCTGGTTTGGGGGGCACAGAGCAGGAGCTGTGCTGGAAAATCCAACCCACAGCACGTAGTAAGGAAACCTGAAAACACGGGGCTGCTCAACAAAATAATTGTGAAGTCTCAGCTCATCGGAAGTGCAAGGCAACCACAACCTCCTCTCTGACTTAGCCTCCCAAGATGACCCTCTGCTGGAGTGGATGGACCAGATACAAACTTCTTCCAAAAAATATACACACGGGACCATCTGGCCTCCCCTGATGCATTAAAGGCTTAAAGCAGAGCAGCCCTTTAGCTCAGGTACCAATTTGTCACTAAGAATTTTGTCACATCCTAAGCTGCCAAATGCTTTCTGCGGTTTAACTCCACATGACCACAGCTATCAGGAGAAATATTCGACTTCCAGGGCAAAACCCTCCTGCCACCCGCCGCACCGGTGTTTTCCTTCTCAGCTAAAACTAGCAGTGATGCTCACCAGACAGATCGAGGTGCAGAGTTACTTTTTCTTCGCAAGCATAACAAGTCCGCGGCTTGCTGGGAGCTATGTTAGAACGTAGCCAGGACAAACAGATCAAATTCCAGCTGATTTCTCAAGGCTTTGGGTTTGCCTGCCCCTGGCAGCCTGACTGGATGTCTACCTTGTGAGGCTCCTGAAAAATCCCTTTTGGACCAGAGATTCTCTGTCTCCATCCCTGGGCGCAGCACGGGTCGGGCACTGCCCTGGCCAGGAGCTGGCTGCTGCTGGGACATCATGGGAATGCTGAAGGCTCAGCCACGGGACAGCACACCACCGAAAAGCACAATACTGTATGTGTTCAGCAGCAGCTGCAATCTCTCACGGACATTTCAGGGCCAGGAGTGAGGAGGGATGTGCCCTGCTAACGCCAGGGGAGCAGGATCCCCACGGACAGCATTTGGCAGGAGCATCGCAGCCAGCCAAGGCACACTGTGAGCTATCCCAGCCCCACTACTCTCTTGCAGAAGGGATTTTTTTTCTCCTCAAAGGGCAGAAAAATACTCCCCTTGAGTGGGGAACACACATTTAATCTGTGTTTGCACACGAGGAAAGCCAAGAGCGGTGGCTTGGCACCCCAGAGCAGTCCCTCCTCAGGAGGGTGGTGGTTCCCCAGGGAGCGCTCTCGCTACGGCCGCCCATGCAGTGGGTGTTTTGCCAGGGCTACGGCCACCCTGGGAGCATCCCACGCTGAGCTGAGCACGCGTGAAGCTCAAGCAGGCTCCTCCCGAGGACAGGCAGCTAGAATTATAAAGCCCACATCTGTTAATGTTGCATAATCTTAACATCATCCGAGGTTCACAGAGGGAAAAAAAAAAACCTCATCTCGGCTTCGAAAACTCCTTGCCGGCTGTAGGAGCAGGTTAGGAAGACAGGCAGCTGAGAGGAAGGAGAAGCGGGGAGCACAGCCAGAGCTGCCGGCCCCGCGGCGGGGGGCATGGGGGGCTGCCGGTCCCCGCCGGGGCTGGGCTCTGTGCTGTGTTTTGAACGGCTGCTGCGGATGTCGGGATCATGGGTGGAGGCCGGTTAGGAGCCAAGTGAGTTTGTGCGAACAAAAGCTACAGCCCTAAATCTGGACTGTCCAGGGCTCTCTGGGATTTTCAATTTCCTTCCTTGTTCTTGCCCTGAAAGAAGCAGTTCAAGGTGGGGGGAGGACGGGGGCTGGGGGGGGTGAAATGAAGCTTAAAAAAAAAAATAAATTCATACTTGAGACGGGTCAGCTCAGCGTAAACACGTTGATAATATTGCTTGGGGAAGGTCCCTCGTGTGCACTAAGCACAGGAAGAATGCGAGAGGTTTTTAACCACATGCGGTCAACCCTCTTTGCTAATTCTTTTGATATTAATAAAAGGAATTATTCCATCTGGATGAAGAAAAATGGTGAGAGAAGGGGGGTGGGGAAGACAAGAGGTGCAGGAAAGCACCTCCCACCCTGCTGCGGGGCTCAGTTTGGATGGGGTGCCCCATAGACACACCTCCTGGCAGCGCCTTGCTCTGGTCCTCGTGCTCCTCATCCTCTCCCCATCAGGTCCCAGGCAGGCAATTAGCAGGATATTAAATCATTTTAACCATAACACAAAGAATTTATGCAGCCACCGAAGGTGACTGGAGCTTTAATAACATCAGCTCAAGAAAGGGGATGAGGGCTTAATGCCAGCAGCAGACCCCGCAAGCGCTGAGTGCCAGGGTCTGGATGGTTAACGCCTGCCCAGCCGCTATGGGTGTGGGATGCCCACGGGGCTGGGAGCATCAGCATCATCCTCAGCCCCTCCTATGCCAGGCCAGGGCACTTCACTTGCAGTGCTGCTTTGGGAGACAAAACCAGACTGTACTTCCACACCACCTCCCCTCTGGGACCTGTAAAACCATGGAGGATGCTAGCGGACATTTTTGCTTCCTACCTTTTGTTATTTGCAGCATGCTCATGATCCCAGACCCTGATGCTTGGAGATGCCATAAGAACAAAAAAAGATCTAATTATTGCTCTTAAGAGCAGTACCCTAAAGCAGAGAAACAGGTACTCCAAACTAAAGAGCACACAGAAACCCGCAGGCATTTCCAAAAGCGTGGGATGCAAGCATACGGCCCACCTGCAACTGGGGATAAAACCTGCACAGTGCAGGGACAGGATAGTGTCCTGCTTATCCAGAGGTTTCCAACCTCTTAATTTTGGTGTCCTGCACATTTTCCGGGGAGGTGAAGGCTCCCAGATTACCATCTCAAGCCCAAGAAACCCTGCGTTTCTTACTCATCTTCCTTGGACATTTTGGCTTCAATCCACAGATCCCTGGGACCACATGGACCCACACTTCTTGAAAACCACCAGCCCAGGGCTCAGAGCAGCACCTTAAACCTCTTCTCATGAGCTTTTGTTTTTAAATAACTTTTGGCAATTGAATTTAAAAAAAAAAAGCCCAGTTTTATTGTCAAGTCTCTAGAAAACACTTTCAAATGAGTCCACTTCCAACAGGAATAAGAAGTCTCATGACTATCCATACTCCCCAAAAAACCCCATAACCATACTGAGGCTCCAGTAAAATCCCAATCCAGCCAGCCAGTGAAGAGGGGACCAAGTCTCCAGCCCCAGAGATGCCCTGGGACCCATGTCCCTGCTGCTTTTCCTGAGCAGAAAGCCCGAATTGGCTGTATTTACTTGTTTGATGTCTCGTTTATTTCCTACCTCAAAGGTGTCCCCTCCAGTGTCACCTCCTGGTGTTAACACAGGAAAAGCCCCTGCAGCCCCAGGGGCTGTGAAGGCAGCTCTACCCAGCACCAGCTGATGGGGCCCAGAAACACTTACCAAAGCGATTTCTTTCTCACTGTTTGCAGCAAACATTAATAAAAATGAGACAAAAGAAATCTCCCAAACAGCTCAGCTCTCTCCACACTCACACCTCCTCTCCATCCTTTCTCCTGCTGCCCTGCAATGCTGAGATGTCTCTAACCACCCCGCCTGCACCACAGATCACAGAATCACAGAATCATAGAATGGTTTGGGTTGGAAGGGACCTTAAAGGTCGGCTAGTTCCAACCCCCTGCCATGGGCAGGGACACCTCCCACTAGCCCAGGTTGCCCAAAGCCTCATCCAGCCTGGCCTGGAACCCCTCCAGGGATGGGGCATCCACAGCTTCTCTGGGCAACCTGGGACAGTGCCTCACCCCCCTCACAGTAAAAAATTTCTTCCTTAATCCCAAACCCCACACGCTAAAGCCCAGCACCACCTAAATCACTTCTAAGACCCTCCAGGCTTTTCTGTAACATCCTGCAGAAAAGTTACAGAAAATCCCACCCACGCAGTGCTTCTCCTTTCTCTTTACAGGGTTTTTAAAATCCTCTGGAAGCTTTGCTGGGCGGGAAGGCAGCGGTACCCTCACCAGCGCTTGCGAGGGCAGAGCAGAAGCTGTGTGGGGACCCAGCCTGGTGTCACTGTAACTTCTGCTCCCATCCGAGGGCAGTGCTGCTGGAGACTGTCAGACGGCTCAGGGAGGAAGTCTCCTGGCAGGGCTCCACCAAAGTGGAGTTGCTAGGTCACTGGAACAATAAAAAGGCAAGAAAAAACATCCTGGCTGCAAAAAAGAAAGGGGAAAAAAAAAAAGAAATAAAAAAGACATAGCAGTGTGCATTGCACTGGTTAAATGGAAAGAAACAGGGCTGGAGAGAGCAGGACGATGCCACTGTTGGCTTTTGTAAGCATGCAACTTAATTTCTAACGTGGACCTTTCTCCAGAGCTCTCACTCAAATAATTCCAGAAATCTGGAATCTGTCTGCAAGGTTTGCAATTGGCAAAAAATTTCACATGGGGCTTGCTTGAATAATATTTCCAGGGAAGCTAGCCCGCTGCTGCTATGGAGAGATTAATTACCAATTACCCTTTGCATGTTAATTAGGGCACCACACTCCATCATATAGATTTCTAGCACCATCACACACCCCCAGCAGCTGCCCACATTCTTTTAAACTGGGTAACAAAAGAAAACTGCCTCCAAGCAGGGCTATATTTTGGTGATAAGAGGGCGAGCAGCCTCAGGAGGTGCAGAGCGCTGTGCAGCCTGGGGCTCGGGCTCCGCCATACAGAAAGGTGCTAGCAGCTTAGAAGCTGCAGGATGAAATTTTGCTTTCTGAAAAGTTTAATTTCGAGGCCAGAAGGGAATATTAGCTCATTCTGTCTGACCTCATGTATAACCAAAGTCATTCTGTGGAGCTTACTTACTCCCAGTATAAGCTCAGTGACTTGTACTTGACTTAAACAGATCTTGCAGGGAAAAAAAAACCCAACCATTGGGATTCATGATTGTTTGGGATTGTGCTTAAACCCAAAAGAACTATGGGATGAAGCACATGGTTTTTTGCACAAAACCTCAATGCACATCAAAAAGCAATGCCTGCTGATGTGCAGTGTATGCGTGGCAGGAGCCATCCACCCCAGGAGCAGAGGACTCCTGCCCTTTGCAGACCCAGGAGAAAACCAGGGGACATTTCCACGCCAGACTCTGGAAACAAAACCGCAGCTCCCTGCTCCAAAGTGGTCTGAGCACAGGAGCTGCTTCCCACAGCCAGGAGGGGACAATAAATAGCAGGAAGATGGAGGAGGGAGCAGGAAAATGGGCACAACCACGCCAAGAGGCTGCGCCGGGAGCAGCCGGGAGCTGTGACAGGCTCCCAGAAGTGGAGTGATGCTGCCCACCGCTGCGGGGTGGGCTTTGGTCCAGGTGTCTTGACCAGAGCCTCGCTCCAGCAACACACTTAAGAAAAGCTCCCCAGGGAACTATTCTCTGTGCTTAATGCTAAGCACGTGCCAAAGAGCTTTGCTGGCCGGCAGCCGTAGCAGGAATGATGACCAACCTGGAAACGGAGCGACTTCTCAAGGATGTAGTGGGGATGAAAGGTTCTCTGGGATGCAGGAGAATCACAAGGCCACCAAGGGGTGCATGCATTTTGGTGACACACAGATATAAGGTTCGCTGGATTCTCCCCTCCACGTAGCCTAGAAAACCCAACTCCACCCAAGAGGAAAACTGACAGCAGTCCCAGCCTTCTACCCAGGTCTCACCCCCCAAATGAAGGTGGGGTGCAGGGCATGGCGTGATGTCAGTGGGAACCATGGATCCTCTTGTGGCTCCCACTCTTCCAGCAAGAGACAGTGAGACTTGAGAGGGGATGGAGAAAAAGGCAAACAGACAAAAAAATAAGGCAGCTTAAAGAGAAATTAATCCCCAGAAGAGATAAGGGCCCCCACCTCCCTTCCCCCATCTGCTGCAAAAGGATGATGATCTAAATCGCATTTCCTAGATGACACCACACTGATCTGTCGCCGGAAGCAGCGGTGGCAGCGCTCAGGATGGCGCCAGACCTCCGTCTTCCAGGGGACGAGGCAGGTCCTTCCCCACTGGCACCCACCGGCCGGTCCCCATTGCCACCGCGGAGAAGCAGCATGGCCAGGGGTGGCTGCAGCGGGTGTCCCTCCTGCTGCCCTCGCTGCTCTCCCACCGCCTCTCCAGTCACTCGTTTCCTTTCTGAGAACCTGGGGGGAAGCGATTTACCATTTCCAGTGCCTTTTTGCACATGTTTCAGGAAGCCTGAAAACAAGATGCTTTCTGTCGGCTGCATGCTAGTCCCTGCTCTGCAGCAGGCAGCCCTGCAACCGAGCCCTGCGGCAGTGGAAATGGGTGATGGAGAAGGGCAGGACTGGGCTGTCACCCCCCGAGCTGTCACTGAGGACTCGCAGTGAACCAGGGTCAGGTCACAGCCCCTACCTGCTGAGCAAGGCAGCACAGAGAACCAAGAGGACAGCAATCTGTGCCCAAACCCCGACTGCCCACACGCTGACCCATGCTGCCCAGCACAGAGCCACCTCACACCGACTGCCTTGGCACACACTGGCCATCAAGTGATCAACTTCAGTCTGAACCCAGCATGTGACACAGCTTACCCAGCACTGTAGGGTCTCCAGGCATACCAGCACTTTGCAGGACAGGCTTACAAGGATCTCTGTCTGCACTCCGATTCTCGGAAGCCACAAAATTGCTGGCACTCCCATTCCCCCAGTGAGAAGCTTCCTGGTCCTTATTTGGATTTCTTCATGCATCATCTTTGCTCCGTGTCCCTCAGAAAAGACCATCTTCACAATTATTCTGCACCCTCTGATCAAGTTTCCCTCCTAAGAAACACCCTTTCAAAGGGCTTTTATCTGCAGGGTTGGCTGCCAGTCTAATACTGCAGCCCCATTCTGGCTTTGCTGAAAGGGCTGATAATGTCCTAAAAAGAATTAACATTTAGATGTTAGTCCTGTAACCGAATCCGAATCAAACAATGATGACTGTTCAAATGCCTAAAGCTACTCAGGGGTATTTTCCTTTGAGCTCTTCCAAGCTCGTACCAGGGGTAAGGAGCTTTCTAAAGATGCCTTTGTGAGAACCAGCTACTGAAACCCTTCTCCTTGTCCCTCCAAACACAGATACAATTATGCCCAGCTCCAGCACAAAGATAAAGGCTGAATTACAAGAGCAGTATTATGCTCCACAATCAGGGTCCTTGATTCCAACTGACAAGGAAAGCAAATAACGCACAGTTGGTTTGCTGACGGGTCCGCTCCTGGAAATGCATTCCCATCACGGGGGTAGAATCAGTTCAATACAGTGGGTTACCTGTTGCATTACCTCCCCAGATTGCTAAATTACCTGAACTTGTCAGTTCATGAGATCTTACAAGTTATGCAGGGTCAAACCTGGCCACCTCTTGTATGGGGTATCTTTCTTTGCAGAAGGTTGAACCAGCTGCTACAGTTTCCCTGATAAGAAAGTGTTTTCTTACCTAGAATGGCACAGATGTAGCAGGATAGATATTCAGAGATGCTGTGAAACCCTTCTCTGGAGGAAATTTTTAAAAACACATTAGATAAACATCTTCTGGGGTAATCCTGCAGGGAGAGACATCTTGAGAACCCTTGGGAGATGTCTCGAGCTCCCTTCCAGACCTGCCTTTTGCTTTTATAGAGCACTCAAAACCAAAACCAAATGCAAGCCCCCTCAAATATCCAAACTCCAACCCCCTAGCTTATGCATACTCCAAAAAGCACTGTCTTTTCCCCCAAAACAGATCCTGCCACGCTGGGTGGGCAGCAGTACCCCACTGCTAGGCTATCACAAGAAGGTATCTTTCCGGCAATATACTGAAGCCAAATCTTCAACTTGGTGTGATTCATCCCCGCTTCAGCAAAGTTCAACAGAGCATGACGCTTCATGCCGGTCCTCAGGGCTTAAGAGATTTTCCACAAGAGGAAGGGTGTTAACGCCAGCATCCTAACAAGCGGTGACGTGGATAATTGTGCTCTATAGATCCAAATTCCTCTCGTCATTCCCGATGCAGAAGGGCCTTTTATCATGCTCTACAAGAGAAAAAAGAGCTCTCCTTCGCTACTGGCAGCCCAAAGGAGCCTGCCCATCCATCCAAAACTCCTGCACAGGGTTTATTCCATGGTCTGGAGATCCCTGAGGGAAGTGGAGGGTGGTTCTGGTAGCAGAAATGACAATGACGTCCGCCTGGTTATAGAGGTAAGAGGTCAGACTGATTGCTGTAACGGCCTTTAAAACCTTTGCCATCACAGCACACTGAAAAATGCTGAGAAAAACGCCCTGAATGTGTGTGTGTGCAACAGCAAGCCCCCCAGGACAGGCAGCCTGGGCTGCACCCCTGGGACAACCCTTAACCCTGCTGAGTTAACCCTTCACGCACAGTCTGCTGCATGCCTTTCTATCACACCACTTAAAATTCCTCCTCACTCCTTTCCCAGCTGATTTGATCCCAGAGCTAAATTAGTTTGGGGTTAAAAAGAGAAGCGTATTTTCTCCCAAACTTCAGCTGCAAAATCCTTCTTGCCATCTAACCACTGTGCAAAAGGTCCCTCCAACATCTCCATGTTTGCCTTGGCAAAAGAACCGCAAAGGTCACAGTGTTTCCAGAGGACTTTCTGCAAACATTGACTGGGGAGCCCGAGATGGGGATCTCAGACAGGCAGGCACAGGGGAGGACCTGCAGCATTTGGTCTCATTGAGAGTGACATGGTCACCCTCAAAGAGCTTCAACCGGCCAGACCACAGGCGGGATGCTGCGAAAGCAGTTTTTAAAGCCCTCCTAGCTTCACATCCTTGCGAAGTATGAAAAGGCAGATGGAGCTTGCTTCTCCCAGCGGAAAGCCAATCTGCCAAGGTCAAGGCGCTTGCACAAGGTGTTCGGACAGCTGGAGAGAAAACAGCTATTGCACCCAGAGTTCCTGCTGTGCTGCCCGGCACTTCTTTGAGCACCCTCTCTTTTCCTACCAAAGCAAGAGGATTAAGATGGTTGCACTTCTCCTGCAGACACACAGGCAGAGTCCTGCCAAGCAGGAGTGTCTGAAATGGTCCCTCTGTCGGGACTCAGAACCTCTGGAGATCATCTCTGAGCTAGTGGTATTTTTAAATACAGCCAACCTGGACTTCTCGTGTGTCTCCTGGATTTGCAGCTCATGTTTTCAAGGGGTTTTTTATCTACCCCCACAAAAGCCAGAAGCTCTTTTTTTCCTTCTCTAAGTGATTCTCCTGTAACGAAAACTCCAGGGGTTGGGGTTTTAAGGAAAGACAGCCAAATCTTAGGAGGCTCTTGACACAGAGACTGACTTTTGGCAGCAGCCCTCCCTCGCCCACAGTCGAGATGCTAACTGCAGCTCAGGAGATGCTTAAGTAACCAACTGCAAAACTATTTATCAAATGACTACCAGCCAAGGGCACAGCAGATGCAGAAGCAGATACAACCCTCTTTAACAGTCCTGCCTGCGCAGAGGACAGGCAACGGGAAATACCTTCCCCCACAGCCATGGGAGGGACTGGGGGCAGCAGCAGATTCTAGGATATCTCCTACAAGCACCCTGCTTACAGGAAATAGGTTGGGATTTGCATTTCAGGCACTTTTTAAATTACATTTTTATATCTCGTGCATTTTAGACCAGTTTCTGAAGGGATGCAGCCCCTGAGACAGCTTTGTCTGTCCTCGTACATTGAAACAAATTAGCCTGGAAGGCAGAGACCTCCGAGACAGCAAGTTCCTACAGGTTTTATGAAGACCAGCACTTTGCTAGAGAATACTCTAGTGGGTGTCCAGCTCGGGGAGCTGCTGCACCCAGCCCAAGGAGGGTCCCCGTGGTTCAGTCCATGCCCTGGCCATGGAACCCATGCGCACTCAGCACCGACAGAACCCCAAAGGAACCGCAGCACACGCTAACACTGCCCACCTCATGGTGAGCAGAAGAGAGCAAAGTGTGAGGTGCTGGAAAAGTGAGGTACTGCTCACAGAGTCACTTTACCATGTGTCTCTCCCTTGCATGGGTTTGCCCAAACACTGACAGCTCTGAAAATGAGCCTCTTTCTCCTCTGGTTTGACACAACCAGACTTTTGACCCCAGCAAGTGGAAACCTCACATCATTTTAGCTTCCTCCACCCTGGCTCTGCCAGCCCCTTCTCCAAGATCTTCAGGACCAGGGGTGACCATCACCCCATCCAGCACTCACCTGAGATACAAAACAAATTAAACAGCAAAGAAGGGATGTGCCCCAAGATCCTACAATCTGTATTATAAAGTCAGAGTATTCAGATTTGACAAGGGGTCCTCATTTTAAGCAGGAACTGGTTCTCATTCCCTTTTACCCCTGTTCTCTCCTGAGCACTTCAGCAGAGCGGGTCTGACAGCAGCGTTACTGTAACGGAGGCAATGGCTACGCTAGCAGCTTGGAGGAGCTGAAGTTTACAGAGCTTCCTTTACTCGAGGGAACTGCATTTTTCTAACATTATATTATTACTTGGGCTGGTTGCTCAGTAATGCAACATCATTTCCCTTTTGGGTGGGAAAGTTCTCTCCTTGTCCTCAGACGCGAATGATTTCAGCCTGAAAGGATGAACGTGAACTCTGCCTGATCGAAGAGCCATAAATGAGCTGTGCCCCTTGCCGAAGCAGCAGGATGCTATGGTGTAACACCTGGGCATTAAAAAAATATATCATGATGGATGTATGCACATCGGCTGTATGTACACAGCAAAGGGTGAGAGGGAAGGGTGGCCAGATGTGACAAAACCCATTTTGTCCTGATAGGCACTCACAGACTTCATTCTTTCGCCAAGCCTGTGTTTGTAACCCTCTTGCATCTGCTCTGGATGAATATCCCAACAAATGAACCACTAATATTTATGGAAACAGCAAATTACAATGCAAATGTCACAAAACTGCTCAGAGAAATAAAAATTTGAATTTGTAATCAGGTCTACTGGCACTGAAAATTGGATTCTGCCTTTTATACTCAGCCGATCAGGAAAGAGAAAAAACATATTGTATGACCTACATCTTCAATTGAATGTAAATAACAGGGCCTGCAGTTGGGGTATGAAGGCCTCGTGACAAGCTTGTTTATGAGCTACAGACTATGGATTTTGTATCGGACATTATCAGGGGAACATTAAGAACGTCAAACCTTTAATTCGCTTGCAGCACCTTCTGCCTTCCTGGCTGGTCCAACTGCCCCAAAAGCTTCTTAGCACCATCCCAACAGCAGGACGACACCACAACAGGTGCCAGGATCTGGCCATGCCCCGTTCCAGAGGAGCTCTGTACGTGTCCGAGGGGATCAGCCCAGGCACGAGCAGTGATGAACCCCCCCCCAGACTCTCCCTCACCCCCACACCTGAGAAACTCTCTTGAAACCACATACAGAAGCAAAGCCAGATTCCAGAGGGTTTATGCTGGCTATCAATGATCCATCCAGCTCCAGATAATTTCCCGAGGGGGCTGCAGCCCTGCCCAGAGCACCCCACACATGGCAGGGGCAGCCGGACAGGATGCAGCACGCCGTGCCCCCCATCTGCTGTCTGAAGGGGGTCCTTCCAGCAGCAACTCCAGAAGAGCCTCAGGCTTTGGTGGTGCCTCAGCCTCTGCATCACAGCACTGGAACACCACTGCTACACTGACAGGTTTTATTGGCTTGATTAACTTGCTAACTGAAATAGTTCTTTATTCTAGGGGGTTTTTTATTAGCTTGGATGAATGCTTCATTAACACCATCACAACCAGACTGATGCTACCATGGCCTCAGTGTTTTGCACAGAGCAGCAGGAGCGGTGAGCGGGGCCAGAGGCAGCTCCCACAGCAGCTGTGCACAGCCCCGGAGCCAGGGGTGGCTGGGGACAGCACCCAAATGGGCAGCCGGCATGCACCTGGCTTTGGTCTCTGCTTTCACCCAAGGGACAGCTCAATGCCCCGTCTGCTAGCTAGCCGGACAGAGCAATTCCCTGCTCCTATTGCCCAGAAACCTCCTGAAATCCCTTTTGCAGGATTGCCTGAAACACTGTGGGTTTGCATTTCGGATGCGCAGGCACAGCCCCAGCCGTGGCAGCATCCATTCGAGTTTTGCACTACAGCCACACCAAGACCAACTGCCTTTCTAGCCCCACACCACAACCCCTCCACTAAATGAGAATAATCCTCTGCCACATACAAGAGATGTGATGGTGATGGAGCCCAGCTGCTGTGACATGGCCCCTGGAGACGAACAAGACAGGGAGGATGGAGGCTGCCCACAGAACAGCTTGGGAGCTTAATCACAGAGGGTTCCTGACTGCCAGCCCCAAAACTGGGATTTGTAAGAGCAGGTGAAGGAAGCAAGTTGTCCCAGAAACCCCACGCTCCTCTAAACTCATCAGTATCTGCAATTTTTGATGCTGAAAATAGTATTCCCCGAGGAAGGCACTCCTGCCCCAGCAAGGCTGGCACCAGCCTCCACAGACACGGCAGCAACCACCCGTCTCCCTTGTCCTCCCAGCCACGAGAGAAAATTAAAGCAAATTAAATTATCCCTCAGAAGTGGCAATGGCTGCCGGAGCAGAGCATGCTGCGGACGCCTGCTGAACGGGCACGGGCTGGCTCTGGCGGTTTGCTACCAGGAAACTAAACTTTGCAGAGAGCCCAGTAACAGGCTTTAGCCTCAGCTGTCCCCGTACCCGCTGTGCCCTGGTCACAGCTTAGCACTCGCATTCACGGCGCGCAGAGGTGTAAATCAATAGGCATCACTGTGTGCTTCCTGACTGTCAGGTTACACCATTATCTCTTGGACCACATTCATTTGCCACTTAAATACCACAGAAAGTGCTTTCATGGACTGGTGCAAACCCAGCAGGTCAGTGCAAGACCCTCGTTACTTTCAGGGGCTCAGGATAGTGAGCAGGCAGGAAAGCTGATTTCTTATCTCCCTCCTTTTCTGAAATCCTTTTTCTCCATTTTCTTTTCTTGTTTGCTTTTAATTATGTACCAGGAAGGAGCTGAGCCAAATCTACACAACTTCAGGGACTTCACGTTCACAGCACATCAACCAAATCCACTTAGAGCTCACAGAGAGGAGCACCAAAGATGCCCGAGACAGGAAAACCCTGCAGCCTACGGGTCTTTTGCAAGCAATGCAGAGGCACGGGAGGCGATCCTTCCTTGTCCCTGCAATGCAAGGAGAGGAAGCATCCTTCCTGCACCACTGGCGGTCACCTGAAATCCTATCAAAGCTACACAGCAGCATCTTACACCTCTCTGCATCGGCATGACTGCACAGGCAGCCAGGCTTCAGCCCCAAGGAGCCACGAAATCCGTACTGTGACATTTGAGGCAGGTTTGGAGGCAAGAAAAGGTTTTTGTGCAAACAGGCATCTTCATCATCTTCTTCCCTCGCTCCTAAATTTCTCACACAAAGTTTCAAAGATAGAAAGTTAAAAAAAAATAAAAAGTAAATAAATGCAGACTGTTCTGCCCATCTCTTAGGGTTGAGAAGTTTCTCCTAGCAGCCAGCCTAAATCTCTGCTGCAAGCTAAGCTGATTCCTTCTCGGGTGATTTCACACCTTATTTCCAGGGCTCCCACTGGGGAAGCTGCAAAGAAAGGCGGCAGCTGGCACAGGAGAGAGGGAGAAAGGATGGAAGGCCGGACACAGATGGCAGAAAAGCAGATCAACTTCTCAGGGCCAGCCCAGTGCCGGCGGCCCCGTGCTGTGCCAGGCGGTTGTGGCAAGGCATCGGCAGGGGTCAGAAGGGAAAAGGGACATTGCAGGAACAGGGGGAGAGCCCGGCCACCGTGACTTTGTCAGAGGCTCGCTGCCACCTCCACTGTCCCCATGGAATTATTCCCATTTTGCAGATGGGTACCTGCAGGAGGACAGAGCTTGTCATCAAACCCGCACCCGACCCAGGCTGGCGGCCAGTGGTGCCCTTCGGCTCACCCAGCACCACACAAGACAGCTGTCAGGGGGATTTGGGGGGTAGGAGGGGTTGATGATGTTTTAACTTTACTGTCACCAGCTTTCTTGCTTCCTGCTTCACCTATTTTTTTCCTAGTGTTCCTCTCCCCGGGTTCAGCCTGTACTTTAAACAACATGCAAAAGCCATCTGTTCTCATTTCTTCACCAGACAAGCCCATGGTGGGGCTGAGGGGGGTGCACAGCAGATGCAGATGGAGGTGCAGGCAGTCTGGGGAAAGCAGCGATGCTCTGCAGGGCAGCCCCACTCCCTCGCCCCGTGCTTTGTCAGAGACTCAAAAGCCCCATTTCTCCCCCCACTGCCTCACCATCTGCTTGCTAAGCCCTGCCTAAGAAAGGGCTTTTACCGCCTAACCTCAGCCTCGTTTCAAACTGAGATGTAATCTTCATTTCCAAGCAGTGCCGGGGTGATGGGTTCACAAGAAACGCTCCCCCCTGACACTTCAAGCAAGTGTTTTCAAATGTGAAAAAAATATCTCAAAGGGGCAGGAGCAGTGGTGAGACAAACAGGGATTGCTCAAGTGTCTAGAGCTCAACCTGAGAGTGATTCAGGAGATCCCATCAGCCTGCTCCCCTAACACCAAACAATTCCCTTGATTGACAAGCATAGAGCTGTAGCTAACAGCGACTGAATCGCAGCTGTCAGGACCCGGCGTAATTCATGATGCCGTTTGCTAGGGAGCGAGCTACTGCCGGGCTATTTATCACTCCTTCATGATGCATCCCTCGTTCCTTCTGGATGGGGTTGACATGATTCACGAGCACCTGTAGCTACCAAGAACGGGCTGCACAGAGCAAAGCCTCCAGCGCAGAGCCGGGCGGCCAGACACTGGTAGCCAGACAAATGGCTTTTCCAGCATGCGGACAGATAGTTTTGAGCTTTTCAGACTCTTAACAAAGGAAACACATTCCTCTGCTGACTCTCAGGAGTCATCAAGGTCACAGGAAAAGATGCCAGATCGAAAGCAGAGATGAAATTGAATAGTTTCTTCTATCCATCGAGGATTTCACGCAGTTCTCATCAAATAATAGACGAGCACTTTGCTGGCAAGTTGCAGATTTTATCTTCACAAGGTTGATAGCAGGTAAGGCAGCATTCTCCTCTCCTGGTCTGGAGGGCAAACTGACACTTGAAGTGGCACAAAGGAGTAGCTGAGCTGGGAACAGACCCAAACCTCCTTAATTCCAGAGCAGTATCCTAGTCACCAGGCTGTTCTCACACAAACACCGTCATTTAGGAGCTTTCTAATCCACTGCAGGGTACATCCGAGTTGCTATCCCCAACTTTACATTTTGTTTAACAGGAATCTATCTTACAAAGGCACACTTTTTGCGAAGAAAACTAAAATGTTATAAATGCAGTTTTGTCATATTTCCTGAAACTGTATAGCTCCATGAAAGCAAACTTAACCCCGAGTACCAACGCCTGATATTATCTTCACATCAGGAATGAAAAGATAAAATTTGATGGATCTGGCTCAGGCAGGCAATCTATCCTAAAAACTACTTAAAACCTACACAGGACTAATTTGACATACTGGATTTCCTTATACCACCTGCAGACACCCAGCACTTTCCAAACGCATCAAAAATTAGTCATTCTTAAGAGCTATGTATCTTCTTCTGCAAATAAATGAACCAGTTTACTGGGTGACACTTGAAATGAGCCCTGCTTGTTCTAGGAAAAAAATAGGGTTTATCCTGTTCTGAAACCAAATTCAGAGTCATTTGTAAAGCACCAAACTCACCATCGCTCCTGATAACAACACTGTAGATGCGGCACGCAAGGAAAAAATGTGACTTTATACATGACTAATCTGACAGCATGTAGGCGACGCAGAAAGGGTATTTTTAGAGAGCTGATGGCATCTGTCCCCACACCTGGATGTGGGTCAGCACCTAAGGTGACACAGGGGCACGCCTGGAGACGAGTGGTACACAACTCAGACCCTGAAGACCACCTCCAGGAGACACCAGTTTCCCACCTGGGAAGCATTTTGGTGGCTGGACAGTGTCGGCCGTGCCCCCGTACCCCACCAGAGCCTTCAAGTTCTTCCCTGAACTTTCCACAGCTCGCCTTCAGGTCAATCCACTCACTAGGGCATGTTTACAGCTTCCCACCCGTGATGCCCATCCCAAATCCTTCTGAAGCCCTTGCAGCGCAGCAGAGAGGGTGGGAGGTCCCACGCCACGCGGGTCCCACGCCGCGCGGGGACCCGCGTGGCGTGGGACCTCCCCGTCCTCTCGACCACCAAATCCCATCCCCATCGCGGAACGGGGTCACTCACCCGGGCTACCGGAGTGTCCCACGGCGGGAGGCAAGGAAGGGCGGCCGAGGCGGCTTCGGGACGGAGGAGGAGGAGGAGGAAGGCGCCGAGGAGAAGCGAGGGGCAACGATCCGGCCGGGGGGAGCGGCCCCAGCCCCAGTAGCAGCAGCAGCAGGGTGCAGGCTGCCGGCATGGCGCTGGGGGGGGATTTGGGGGTGGTTTGGGGGGGG
>VZTO01012843.1:419760-493797 GCA_013400615.1 Syrrhaptes paradoxus
CCTTAAAAGGGGGGGGTACCCATAGGGGGGGGGGTAAAGGGGGGGGGGGGGCAGCCAGCAGCGGCAGCAGGCTGCAGCCAAGTGCCGGCGCCCGAAAGTAAAAGGGCAGGAGGCGGAGGCTCCTCCTCGAGCCTGACATCACCCCGCCGCGGCTCGGCTCGGCACGGCACGGCCCGGCTCTGCACGGCCCCCCCCCGGCCCGGCCCGGCCCGGCCCCGAGCGGCCGCCCCCTCCCGCCACGCGCAGCCGTCGGGCCGCCCGCTCCCTCTCCCGGCTGTGTGCATCATCAGCATTTCAGTATTGTTATTATTAATCATTATTATTAAATTATNCCCCCCCCCGGCCCGGCCGCCCCCCGCCCCGCATGGCCCCGCGGCAGGAGGTGCCGCCCGGAGCAGTTTTGCTCCCAAGGGCAGCGCTGCTCCGGGGAGTTTTGCAGGCCCCCGGGGCGAGGGAGGGGAGGGGTAACAGGCCTAAAGCACTCGGCTGCAATCAGGGTGTCCCACCCTGCCCGGGTCCCCCCCACAAGCCTGGGGGTGTCGGCTCTGTTAGGCTCCCGCGCTCGTGTTTGAGCTGCGGGGAAACAAAGCCAGCCGACGATCGATCATCGAGTCCAGTGTCACAGCTCTGGCTGCCACCAATACAGCTTCTGAAGCAGATGGAAACCTGTCCGGCTGCTCTGCAAGACTGGAAAGTTTATTTCCAGATGAGCGTGGTGAGCATCAGCTAGCCCCAAACTTAATTCCCATCGAAATCAAGTCCTTGCTAAATAACTTCAAATCTTTTCTTGGTTCTAAAGCTAACCCGCTCTCTTTGAAATTCCAGCAGCAGCATTGCAGGCTGCAGCTTCTCATGGGGGTGAGTTTCCCAGGCTGGGCTGTACGGGAGGCAGAGGATTTCCCTTTATTGTTCTGAAATTCCCTTTCATAGCTTCACGCTCCTGGTTCTGCAAGAGAGTGCTCCACAGGGCAGCAGGTCGGGCTTTGCCGAGGCTGTGGCATCCCGAGGAGCCGGGTTTAGCGTCCCTGCTGAGCTCTCCCTCCCCAGGGAACAGAGACCCACCCTGGGCAGCCTCTCCCCTCCGAGTGACTCCTGGGTCCTTTGCTTTTCCCTCGGGCTCTTTCAGAATCAGGCTTAATTTCCACAAGCCAAGCAGAATCCAACATTTCAAAGGGGAGTGACAAGTGACACTACATCACATCCAGACATCTGCAGCCTTGGACAAAACCCAGATCTGGTCCATAGCCCCCCACTCCCCCTTTCTCCCTTCACCAAAAGCCAAAGTCAACGGCTGACAAACTCTCCTGAAAGCCTCTTTCCACCCAAGAGGTGGCACTGGTGGGCCCACACCAGCATGTTCATGACCTCAACTTTACCCAGACATGGGATTTGGTCTCCCATGCTTTTCTCCCAACGTGCAGATGCTTTCTGCACCTTCCCACACAGCTTTGCAATGAAGCACAGTAGGAAATCTCCACTTTGATGCTCGCATAATCACAGATGAAAGCCCTGGAAAAGGCAGCCCTTTGAGGCATCCTGCTATCAACCCATTCTCTGTTCTACTCCCTACAACTTTTAGCATCTTCTTGCTTCAAATTTACTTAAACTCAAGCAACAAGCCAAGCTAGCATCCGTTTGGGAAGTACTACACATCAGGAAATCAAGCACAAACAAATCACAATGACACTTCTAATTATACAAGTAAACATCCAAGTCCTGGCAACTGAGGACACACGAGTGACCCAGAAACCACAGGCAGGTACCACCAGGTGCATGATCTGCACAGGACAACTTGAGGCTCCTTCAGCCTAGGTCAATGTACTCATACATTCTTCAGGGATAGGTTCTGTAAAAAAAGCTTCCTCACTGGTAAAATGGAGAGACCAATATACAACTAAATAACGTGCCATCATGGGACTGAGTTAAAGCTCAGGTGAAGAGCTGTGAAGAATTTTAATACTTTGGGAGATGGCACAGGAAGCATAGAGCAGCAGCTCAAATACTTGGGGATGGCTTTATACATAAAATGCAGGACTCCACATTACCAATTCCTAAGATAGTAAGTAATATCAGTAATAATTATGATTCTTCAGAAAGTTTTGTTAGTCCCTGGAACAAAAGTCTTGCCAACAAGCAAATCTGACTCTTTCCTACATCCTTTAACTACGTGATACAGGTGAGGCAGCAGGGGCAGAAAAACCTCTCCAAGGTCAACAGTACACCACCAGAGCTGCATGGGCAAATCAGAGCCAAACCTAGCCCTGTCATGAAATGGATGCTTTTGCATCCACTCACTCTCAAGTTTGAGTGCCGTAACACCAAGCCTGGAGCTCTCTCTCATCCCTTTCCCCCACCTTTCCCAAGAGACTTCCCCAATGTCTAACCCACGTAGCAGCTCCCTGCTCTTACCACATCCTCCCAAGCTGTAAATCCAAGCAGCAGGAAGCACGGTATCAAACGCTTTTCCAAAAAAAAGTTCAACAAATTCTTCCTACTGTTTTACTCAACAGGTGCATCAAGAGCAACGGCAGAAGCAGGAAAATGCAAAACAAACGTTGCTGAAAGAACAACTGATGCCTGTATCGAAAGGCTCCATCTCCCTGTGCCCCCACAGTGCAGCATCCATAGCGTGACCCGCTGTGCTGTGCCACAGGCTATAAAAGCAGGGAAGACCCAGATTAACCCCCCCAAGGCAGGGGGTCAGCTAACACCTTCTCCCAAATTGCCGTTAAACCTGCCTGTGCTGCTGTAGCGCTGCATTTCTAAACCAAAGGGAGCATTTGTGACCATCAGGGAGGTGACCATGAGGACCATACACCCATACACACTGCCAGCAGGGAGGCTGCTGCCTTCGCTGGCCCCAGCTAGAGCTAAAGCCCCACAGCGTGAGCCTGTGCATCTAAACCAGTATTTACCATCCGAAAAGAATCTCTCTCCTCTCTCCGTCACAGTTCCAGTCACAAGCAGCACATTATTCACCAGCACCTGGAAAGGAAACGCCGATATTCAGGCTGTTTCAGACTTCCCAAATGCAATCCCTTCTCCCCGCAGGTGCCTAATTTGCCAAGGTTTAGTGGCTGTAAATTTAAGGCTACTGTGTTTTCCTGCCATGTTCTTTTATTTCTGCCTTCGCCGCTTTGAAGGAATACCGCTGCATCGAAGAAGTCGATGTATGACTGATATTTTTGAGCTCAGCTCCAATAGCCACATGAAAAAATGGAGAAAAAAAATTTTTAATTGCTATTTTTTAATGTATTAGGACTGCAGAGGGTAGTGTGTAGGGGTACCACCCCTGTGACACATTGGACACCCTCCTGGGAAGTCAGGGAAGAAGCATCAGGGGTGGGAGGAGGATGTACCGCAGCAGAATGAAGGAGGCTGCACAGAGCTCGAGCGCTCAGCGAAGGCCACCAGCGCGTGGCTTTTCCCCTGAGCAGTCCTGGAGTTGTTTATCCCTGTGGCACGACTGCACGCTCCGCTGCTGCATCCTGCTAATAATCGTTGCAGGGCAGCTCCGGGCTGAGGGCTGCTTCCCTCCCTCCCTCCCTCCTTCAGAGCACAAAGCTAATGGGGGATTTAAATGCATGAAATCATGCCTGAGGAGTCGGCTGGACCAGGCAAACCCTAATGTAAAATAGTGCCACAGCATCCTTCTGAAAGGGGCTGTGACCTGAAACATCTCCCCAAATTATATATAAAATGCATTTAATGCTTCCATCTGAAAGCAACCAGCATGTTCAATACACGGAGGAGCTAAAAACAAACAGAAAAACGGCAACACAGGAAGCCTTAAAATGTAACTGTATAAAATGGGATTGATATCATACATTGATTAATTGAATCCCACTCGTCACCTTGGTTTGGGGGAGGAAAACTGTAGTTTGCTTTTACTTCACCTTGATTTCCACTTTCCAGCCTGAGGGGCCAGAGACACACAATCAAATTTGCCCAGCTCTGCATTTTTTCAGTCTGAAATCACCGAAAAGCCTCAAGGTCTCTACAGAAGAGGCATCTCTGTAGCACTTCGTCAGGATTACATTGACCGGTCCCTTCTCTCCGGTTCTATAGGAGCCTTTCGCAGTCCCAGCCAATGTCATGAAACTCCTGCAGATCCCTTGAAACTCAGCCCAGATCTGTCCAAAACTTGGATCAGGCTCATAAACCTCAGACAAGTTTTAAGCTGATGATGAATTAAGGTACAAAATGAATATTTTTCTACTCCTGGAATTTGTTATTAATAGTCTTGAGTTTCCAAAGTAGACAGATAGTTCCTGAGTCAATTAATTACCTTCCCCTGCCCCTGCTCCTCTCCCTGCCATAAGCCATCCATTAATGGATCCCAATCATCCAAAAGGCACTTAATACCTGACCACTTTTCTTGAAATTTTGGGGGTGGTGGTATTTTGTTGATTTATTTTTACAAGAAGTGCTTGCCTTGTACCTCCCTTGGAAGCTGCTTGTTCCAGATACTTGACATTTGGAGGTCAGGATGGATACGGGTCTTGTGATCTCTTCTCATCCCTCACAGAAAAATGCACAACAAATTAAAATGACGTTGCATTTTGAATCCTGTCACTGGAAATAAAGCCCATATTTTCTGGAGAAGAACGAAAAAAATCAGCAATTTAAATCTAGCTGGGAATAAACAACCCTGAATTTCTGATTTATTTATTTTAGGACCCTTTTCAGCCAGCTCTGGTTTGGAGCGCATCAAGAAAAACCTGGTCATTTCGGAGCTGAGCAAAACACTGCACAGCAGCGCCCTTAAAATCCAAAACCAAGCCCCTGCCAAAGTTTATGAGCAACATTTGGATCCGATAAAGTTACAGGTGTGCTCCTTGACCGCTGCGTTTCTGGGAGCGTGCCCATGCTTCCATTCGCTCTCGCATGAGGGGGGCAAACCCCAGGTATTGGGGGCGTATGTGCATGAAAATTGAGTGAAAAAAGCCACAGGGAGCAGAAGGCGGAAAGGGAAGGAGCCTGTCTTCTGCTGTACGGGCTTTAAAAGCTATTTATTTCAAGCCTGCAGTTTGCTGCTAGAGCCTCTCATCCATAGGTTTTCAGGCTGTTACCGCTGAAGGTCTCACCTCGTCTCAGGTTTAAGTGATGCTACGCCAATTCTAGGTCTCAGCAACACACCCCTGTGAGTCAGGAATATAAGCAAATCCATTATATACCTCTTTCATATGGAGTTCCCAAATTTATAGGTTGTCTACAAAATTTTCTCTCTTTTATCCCACTAATTGCCTTTTCTAAAATTCACCAGACAAGGGCAGTCATTCAAATAACCTTGGCTTCCCCCTAACCTAAATGTGTGATTCAGCAAATCTCTTCCAGCCTTGCAGGTGTAAGGATGCTGCTGCTTCAGAAGCTCTGCCTGTCCCAACCAGAGGTGCCTGGGCGAGAGCACATCAGCTCACGGGGCACAGAGAGGTCCTGTGCCTAAATTCAGCCCTGCACAGAAGCATCATTTCACATTTTGTCATCATTCCTTCCTACTTCAACACTGTGGTCATGACTGTTTGCTATGAGTAGGTGACCACGGCAGGTGTGTGGTTTTTTCGGCCACTGTACACAACAAAGACCATCCGAGGAAACTCAAAGCTGATCGAGAGAGAGCCAAGAGGGCAGGCAAAAAAGATGGATTTGAGCTTAGCTATAGATTTAAGGAGCTTTGTTCTCCCCATGCAGACTCCTAAAGGGACACACAAGCAGATCCAGGGGGATTATGACAATTTATACTGAGGGGCTGTCTCTTAATGCTAATATATCAAAAAAACTTCACTTGACTATTTGCACTGCAAGTTTTTTGAGGCAGAAAATTCTGATTTCCAGACCTGCTTTGTGCTGTGGGATCACAAACATAGCTTCCAGGCAATAGTGCAATGCAAGAAATAAAATACTTATCCCTCCACTGCTTTCTGTGCTTGTATGCTCTGCAAAGGAAGACGACAAAACTAGAGCCACCAATTTACAGCTGGAGTCTTCAAAATGAAACAAAACCAGAGTTTTTACATCCACACCTCTTTTGAAAACATTTGTTTTCACACCCTGACCTATTACAAAATATTCTCATTTCTTACATAATAACAAAAAAATCAAATTTCCAACTGAAAGGAAAATCATTACAGATGGTAACAAAGCTTACATGGTTTAGAAGACAGGAGGACCTTTTCTTAATGACATTAAGCACAATGCAACCTATATGATGCTCAGAGCTGGGTCCCAAACCCACCTTCAGGGAACCTGAATATTCATGAAAGCTGCAGTACCTGGAGTCACAGCCTGGCTCCCAGGGAGGGGGGGGTGAAAGCATCACTTTCCTGCTCACAGTGGCAATCCCCACCCACATTTCTTCCCTTCAATCACTAAATGTGAAAGTGGTAAGTTCCTACCCCTTGTTTCACCATTTATTTCAAGAGCACCACAGGAGCCACAGACATTTTTCGACAAGGCACCCCAATCTTTGGCAATGAAACTGCTCTTCCTCGCTGGAAAAGCTTCCTTCATGTGCAAAGCCCTGCATGCTGGTATGGCCTGAACTCAGCCAGTCTTCAGACTCTTATGCTCCCGGAAGGACCAGTATGTCCCCTTTCAAGCATTAAACTGGAAAGTTGCTCTACTCATAACCTGTAACCGCAGCAAGGAGACCAGCCTTGTGCAAGGCGTTCTTCCCCGGCAGATATGATGGGAGGAAAAGACCAGGAGCCCATACTTACAGCTGGCAGAGGAAGCTGGTTCCTGCTGAGCTGCTGGTGCCAGTGGAGAAGATGGAGAAGTTTCTTCAGCAGCAGCATGTGGAGCCCAAAGACCAGAAACCCCTGGCACAATGTGCTCTGCAGAGCATCTCCTCCGCTGCCAGGCCCCAATCACAGCTGTTGCCATCTGGTGCTGATGCCAGCCCTGCTGCTGCTTTTTTTCCAGAAATACCAAGGCATGACCCATCCCTGCACCCCAGCACCCTCCAGATGCCTCTCACCAGGCCCCTGCACGGCGCAGTGCCTTCCTTCAGCAGCCAGTGGAGGCTTTGCCAGCGAGGGAACATACCAAAATTGTTCCAGGCAATTGCTCAATGGCATTGAGGGCACCCATAGAAAGCACAGAGAGAAGTTCCTGGTGTCTCAAGCTTTTATTGCACAGAAGGAGAAATAAATAATCTAAAGGCTGAAATGATCAGAGATGACAGGAAATGAAAGGCAGTGATTTCCCTCTCCTTTCAGCATCAGAACAGTTTGTGCTGCTGGGGCTGGCCTCAAACCAGAGCCCTCCCTCACACCTCTGCGGGTCTCTGCCGGGGCAGTGCTTGGCAGAGGTGTTTTTTCCTGGGGAGCAGAAGCAACGGTGACAGTGACATCCATGTAAGACCTCACCCCACACCATAGCCCCTGCCCACCAACCCTCAAGTCTGCGCAGGAAATCCTGCAGCATCCCCCGCCGAACCTCCCGCATCCCAAATCACAGCAGCAGGAGAAACCATTCCTTGTGGGAGCTTGCTACAGGATGGGCTTTAAGCAAAATTAGCAAAGATGAGGCTAAACGTATTTTGTTAAAGCACTTCTGAATCACCTCTCCCTTCATCCAGGAGATGCTCTCTTTGGACCCAGCTATGTTGTCAGGTGTCACATCAGAAAGGACATGGGAAATCACTACAAACAGCTTCTAAGACATCATTTCAGTTTCACAGTAGAGGTCATCATACTGCATTAATACATTTAAATGTGTGATTCCAGTTGTGAATATATTTCATCATCTTTTTGCACTTGCCACTGATCCTGGCCTATTGTCTAACGCCTTAAAGTACTTTCTGAGACCTTGGTAATTGAAATGCTGAGGTAGGAAATCACTGTGTTACAAGCAGGCAAATTCATGCCGAGAGGAGAACTGAATTGACCTGGAAGGTCACATCCATCCATGGCACAGCCGGGAGCAGGGCGCTGGCTCCTGCTGCCGAGGTCACCGCTCCCAGGCACAAAGGGTCCCTAGTCACCTAGAGGACGTTTGAAATGGGGTCTTGTAGGCTTTTATAGCGGTGATGGTCTTTAGAGCTCAGTAGTGCTTATAATTGAATTCTTCAAAAGGATTACATTGTCCTCAGTAACTCCTCATTTCACGGGACTGGCCCTTTCATTTGCATTTTTTCCCTCGATTTTGGATAAGATTTGAAATCCAGCCATGTTGTAGTTTGCATAAACAAACAAGCCTCGAATATATAAATAACTATTCACATCCTTTTCATCTGCATTCAAGTATTTCACAAGGCGCTATGGCAGCCACTAGCATCTTGAAATGCTTTTTGAAGTAAGGGCTTGATATTTTTTGTGTCCTTCACTGGAATCGATTCCCAAACTCTTCTCGTCTGATAAGCGAGGACTGGTGATAGCGGTCCCGCCAGGCAAAGTCCGCGTTCTCCTCGGTGAGCTGTGTGGTCTCCATGCCAACTGTCGCAAAGGACGGTGTCACCACGATCTGCTCCTTGGGCGATGGCCTTCTCCTGCAAACACAAGGCAGAGGCACCGGTATCACCCCTGGTTTGCCATCCATCATCAGCCCTGCTCTCGGCTGCGCAAATAAGGCTTCGGGAAGAGGCTAAATCCTTCTCGGCAGCCTTGGGAGGCACAGAGCTAATCTAAAAAAATCCTTTATAGAAGGTGCACAAAAAAATATACTCCCTTCCCCTAGCAAACGCTGGAAAATACACATTTTCTTAAAAAATATGTTTCCTCTTTGGACGTTGACTATGGCAAACACTTGCCACACTGTGCAAAAGAAGGAGCATGCATGATTTCTAATGAAAAATACCCTTCTTAGAGCTTCCTAAGCCTTCATATACAACTATTTTTGTAACTCTTTTAAATGAAAGAGAAGATTTTCCTGCAATCTCTTTATTCCAGAGGCTGATTTTAAGAGAACCTTATGGCAAGTCTGCAAATCAAAACAGCAAGAGTTTATAGCACCGGCTCTGACCTCTTTGAGCACCTAAGAGCCTCAGAGGTGTCAAGGATCCTTGGTTGCCTCCAATTCTCTTTCAGTATAATGGGATTTCTTCTTTACCTCCAATTCATTGAAATATCTCGCCTGGATTTCAAGGAAACAAAGCTCGGGAAAAAACTACAAATCACTTCAGTGAAATTTCTCACAGCATAGCAAAGGTGGGCCTTCAAAATGACCCACCTGACCCCCCAGCAGAGCCAAAATTGCCTTTGTGCCAGCACGAGCAGGAGCCCTGGATAAGGTGACCAAGCCGGCTGCCTGACTCTGTGCAACAAGTAATTCTGGCAGTGCTTCAGCACAGCCCCACGTACCCTGTTCCCATCCTCACCTCCTCACCCATGGCTTGGGCTCACATTGTGAAAAGGTGGGGAGAAAAGAGGGTTCCCATCACCCCCAGCTTCTCTCCCAAGCCACCCCTTCTACCAAAGGCACTTGGCCGTGTTCTAGGGACTGTGGGCAGAGGCAGGAGCTGGCAAGACAGGCATGGGCATGCTTAAATGCCTGCACCTTCATTTATTTTAAAGGAGCCACCAAATTTGCATGCATAATGCATGGCAGCTCGTGTTGTGCCGTCTTTACTAGAAGGTTCACCCACCACAACAAAAAAGCAACCCAACAGATTGAGAACCTCAGGTCCCATGGCACTGTACAGCGGCAGAGATGGTCACTACCCACCGTGGGAAAGCCAAAAGCAATGGAATTAATAATTAATAGGATCAAAACAGATTAACAAAACTAGTTAATAACCAACCAAACAAAACCTTGGAGGTCTTCTGGGAAGGAAAACCCCAAGACAATGCTACTGCAGTTCCATGCAAACTCAGTACTGAATGGTTCCTTCACTGAAGACCTTGTTTGCTGTATTTGCCCCACAGCTATTGCAGCTTCCCCCAGATTTCCTCTCTGAAACTCGAGCACAGCTGCCTCATGTCCCTGTCCCACCACTTCCATAGTAATTTGCTTCCAATGGATGGCGGGTGGAAGAGATGGAGTGTACCATTTCTCATTTCCTAACAGATTTTCCAGTTCAGCCTGAGGCACCAAGGTTGAGCACAGACCTTTGGGGTAAGATAAAGCTTCAGGCACCACGATATGGTTAGCAGCTGACATGTGCACACATAAGGCAGGGGACACTCCAGCTCCCCAACATACGTGGCCAGCCATATGCCAGGCCAACGGGAGCAGACAGTTATTTTTGCCATTAGGAATAACTTTGAGTACGCAAGAAGGGCCAGACAGACTGCTTAAGGTAATAAGCAAGTCAATTCTTCCACCTCTCTCTGGGCACATTAGTGGGTCACGGGAACAATGAGAACTGCCTCAGTCACTGCCAAGTGACTGGTACCAACCTGCACGAGGTGATCAAAACCGACTTAATCCAGCCGAAGAAACTGAAATTTGCTGCGGCTCCTGCAGAGAAAAGGCATGAGAAGTCAGTATGCTGCTAATTCTCCCATAATAGCATTACGCCTTTGAATTTTTGCATACGATCTCAAACCAACCTGCTTGTTATTAGCCTTCAGTACCCACAGATTTCACGATGGTGAGAACACTCCTGCAGTCTTCCCACACTCTGGCTTTTAAACGTTTGTCAAGAAAAGAACCCACATATTCCCATGGAGAACAGCTATTCTTTCCCAGACCGACAGCTTGTGAAACCCCAGCAAAGCCATGAGCAAAGCAGACACCCGCTGCAGTGCCTGTTCCTCGCTGGACTGCAGACACCCGTCCCGCTGCAGAGATGGGGACAGAGGAGGAGGCGTTGAGCCCACCTCAGCCAGTGTGGCTGTGGTCTCACCATCCACTCCTTCCCACCAGAACCCACGGAGACCTGGCTTAGCTTATTACATCCACACCAAATGATTCTGATTTCTCCCCAGAGTTAGTTTCCTGCACTGGCTCAGCACAGGGGCAGGGAGAAGACTCAGCAGCACCTGCTGGGCTTGGCTTAGGCTGCTGGGGAGAAAGAGAGAGGAGAAGGGACGTGTCGAAATCCCAGAGCATTTTTGCTTCCAAGGTCTTCACCGAATCCTCAAGCAAGAGCATCTCTCAAGCCAGTGTCTCCCTACCTTTCTAGACAGAAGGGTCGTTCAGTCTTTTGGAGACTCAACTCATGGATCACTGGGTGCCGTGTGACCACAAAATAACATTCACTCCCAGCCAAATAAAAATCAGGCTGAACTTTGAGCATGCATTCCTAACTTTTTCTTTGCTGTGCATTGTTTTACTGTATGCATGGGAATGCATGTGCAAAAGAAACCAAGAAAAAAAAGTATAACTATGCTGCCATTTCTCAGATCACCTTCCAAAACCTTCTACACACTGAGAACTTCTTTTTAAAGTCATTTTTGGTCAATATTTCAAAAGCAGATAACAGAGATATAATATACTGAATAAACAAAGGCAAAGAAACCTTCAAAGCCTGAAAACATTTTTTGTGTTTTCTTTAATATATGGGGGCTGTAAAAAAACTTTGTTAAAACTTAGATATATTTCAAAAGATACCAATTAGCAAGTTCTATGCACAATTTCAGCTCTTTTCTACTATTCCATACAGATAAATAGAAAAGAAGTCACAATAGAAAAAGCAGCACTGGTGAGTGATGTTTTGATGGTTACCGAGTGACAACTATTTTTTGGTTTCTCACTGTTTGGGTTTCTGAAATCTAGCACCTACTTACCTAGTGTCTGATCATCTTTCACCTCAATAAACACAGGTAGCTATCTCTGCATTGCTTAGAAGACATATGAACTCAGGTTCTTTCGACTGTTCTCATCTTGGTTTCTCATCTTGGGCAGAAAATTGCACATCCACGTGGGCAGGTACTTATGCACGCGTGCACCTACATAGGTACCCATGCCCATACAGATGTACGTATGCACAAATACATGAGTATGCACATACTGCGAGCGTATCACCCTCGCCTTTCCGAGACACAGACCAAACCAAACCCCTCCTGCAGCCGTGCCAAGGAGCTGTAGGCTCTCACGAGCTGCCTTCAGAATGTGCTTCACTGTTTCATTTTGAACTTGTTTAAGCCGATCACATGCACAGACCTTTCTAATGCCCTCTACCTAAGAGTATTTTCCCAGATTATGTTCCCGACATATTCAACCTGTTTAGTTCTGGAATCAAAAGGTTCTCTTGTTCTGCAGTTATGAATGCTGAGATTTAACGAGATACTCGTCATAATTCCCATTTTCATTAACATTTTCTCAGGTGGGTTTAGACTGATTAATTAAGTTTATTAAAATGTATTTATGCCAGATTTTTCTCATTGCTGTGATACATTTACAATCTGCCATCCTTGTTAAGTCTTAGCATTAGGATCTGGTTTTGCCATTTGAAGTACAATATATTAAAGCAATAAGCACAACGTTCAAACTATCAAACCAGAGCTAGTTACAGTTAGAATCCAATATAAAGAGTGAGAGAGAAAATGTATTAAAACCAGCAGTGAAACAAAGCCTCACCATTCGCTGTGTCACCTGCATATTAAACACAAGAGTCTCAATTCCTAATTAAGTTAAATTAAAGCTTAATGAATTTTTAAGCAGATTTAATAATACAGGAAAAAATATACTCACCAAGGGGGAGTCCCGGGCTCACTTGGCCAATGTAAAAATACAGAATAACTGCTGCAGCCAGGCTGACGAGCGTGTAGACCCACTGAATGACAAACATGATGATGAGGGACACAATTGCCTGTTGGGAAAACATGGCACAGGGTTACCCCAGGGTCTGTAAGATAATACGTTGATGACAATCTGACCATCCTATTTCTGCAAAGCCCAGTGGCTCCATCGACCTCCTGCTCTGGCCCCAGCACAGTGCCCAGCCAGGGCTGCTCACCTCCAGGCACAGCCTGACGCTGCTCTGCAGTTTGTTCCACCACCGGGCAAGGTGAGCACGCATCGAACTCTTAACAGAAACTCTTTAATAACTGAAGCAGTGCTGGGGTTTTCCCGTTGCTATGAGAGCATCTGTAAATGTCCTTTTTATTTTGCCAGAATGCTGCAGCGTGATTTTAAAAGTGTGCAAAACCAGTGCTTTGCTGGAATCTCCACACCTCCATTATCCTGATGAGTGTTTCCTTTTAGATGTCTCCCTCCTGATGATGTCCCAGGATGCGGACACAACAGAGGCTCTCCTTGCACAAGACCCGCTGCACAGCCAGGGTCCTGCCCACGGGAGGAAGGATGCCAGCCACAGCCATGTGGATGGGTGGGTGGATGGGTGGGTGGATGGATGCTCCCGGGCATCGGTGGCTGAGGCTGGCGGTGCTGCTGGACCCCTGGGGAACCATCTCACCCCCTGCCTGTAAAAATACTCCATGGTGCATGGCTTTTGGCCACACGTAGAGCATTTCCATCCAGTATCATCAGAAGAGATTTGGGTATGGCATGGCTCAGGTTTCTCAGTTATGAGGTTCCTGTGTTACAGGGAGCCTCGTTTGGTCTCACTGCTAAAAGGAGGGACAGCACAGGTTTATGGTGTCATCTTCAGCAGCAGGGAGGTAGCTGTCAGTGAGCTACCCTGAGTGCTAGAGGCAGCTCAGGTTTCTGCTTGGGCTACTCCAAAAGGAGCATCCAGAGGCTCACCAGCTCAGGAGGGGGATTTGGCTCAAGGGGCACATGAACAGGGGCAGGGGCAGCATCTTCATGGATCAAGGCAGGAGCAGCGAGGGGCAGCATGCAAGGAAAGGGCTAAATGAGTCCAGACTGGCACAACTGGGGAAGCTGGGAGAGGGCACAGGGATGAATAAATGCATCTGATTTTTGCTTCTGTGATTTTATTTTGTATCATTGATCCCTTCTCATCTGTGCTGCAACCTCCTCCCAAATCTGACTATCGACAGAAAACCAAATCTGCTTTAAGGAATAGGTCAGTCATCTCCATAAACAACTCCCCCACGGAGGCAAAAAGCTGACCGCTTCGTGATGACACTCACTTGGGACCCACGTTAGTTACCGAGCCCGGAGACAGCATCAGCATGCAACCTCCTAAAGATGTCATCGCTAGAGGGGGGCCTCCAGCATCCATCCCACCCCTGGCACCGCAATCCGGCAGGACCCCTCGCCAGGAGCTGGCTGCTGGCAGCAGCAGCAAATTTGAAAAGTAGGTGTCAAACTCCATCTGAGGATTAAACTAAAAGGGTTTGGTGTGTTGTTCAAGTGGGTTTGTTACATTTTACGCACAACTATGAAATCCCCATCCATGCAGCAAAGCCATATGGTTCATTCATTATGCATATCTGACCCCTTTCCCTGTCATCTGCCCATTAATCCATCTTCCCAAGATGAATTTAAATGTCCTAAACTCCTCAACAGCTGGAAACAGAAGGTATTGAAAAGTTATTTCTCCTTTAAAGTAACATGCTGGAGGAATGCTCCATTTTCCACCCTCAAAAGGTGGAATCTCGCAGCTGGACTGCTGGAACCAGGAGGTCAGCACTAGCGAAACCCCAGCCTGAGTTTGCAGAAACTGGCTCATAAATAAAAAGCAACACAGCTTTGAAGCTCATGTCTCACTCCATCCCACAGCAAGAAAAAGCACGCTGGCACACAGTGAGAAGAGGGACACTGATTTTTTTCTCAGCAAGCCACTATCTCTACAGTCCTAAGATGCCAGATTTTGAATTTGTATCTTTCTGGTTTGGGTTGGGGGTTTTTGCTGTTGCTGTTGTCTGAAATAAGAAGTCATCTGGCTTTCTCTGAGTTTGAACTGCTGGATGAGTACTTAAGTTCAGGTGACCTGGAACAGTAGCAACAAAAGAGATTTTAAAGTACTGGAGTGTATTTACACTACAGTAAGTGATGGATTTCCATCCATTTTCTACAGTCACACACCAGTGCTGAAAATAAAAGAAAATGACTTACACCAGCAAAGGAAACCCAGTGGTTGCAGAATTTGGAGTAGAAAGATTCTGGTATTTGCTGAATTCCCAGCTCTGGATTTTGTTGTTTTATAGATGATTCTAAAAAAAAAAAAAAAAAAAAAGAGAGAAACAAAAGAATAGGCATTAGAAAGGAGATAACGCGGAGGGGCGGGGAGGGTTTCTCCTACTTTACATTACCAGGTTGCAGAAAATCAAGGCAGAAATTCTAGCTGACAGTTGAGTATGGCAGAGCTTAACCAAAACTTCTAAAATGAAAGCAAAAAAGAAGTTCAAGGGAAAAAAAAGTTGCCAACTCTTGTGCTGAGTCCATTTGAAGGCTACATCTACCTATCTCCGCCTCAGTTTCCCTATTTTTGAAAGAAGAGAAACAGGGCTTTTCTCCACTGGAAGGGTTTATGAAGCTTAATTGAATTATGCTGATAAAACGCTTTAGCACTGAGATGACAAACTCCAAGCAAACACATGATATCAAATAGCCACATCGCCAACAAAACAAATTCAGACTCAGCTGTGGATGTTGAGCTACAGGCTCCACCTGTGCCATCGGGACCACTGCATCTTGACAGCCTGAGTTTTAGACTCACACGGTTCTATCCCTCCTACCTTGCACCAGGATGAAGTAAACCCCAAGATACACTCAAAACCTTTTTAACGTACAGCGTTAAGCGTGCATGTCTAGAATAATGAGTATATAGTAAACAACCCTACAGTAAATATATTCCTGCCTGCTTTCCTGTGATTAATCTCCCACAGGAAATTGCATTGGAACTTCTGTGATGCACTGCGATGAACTCTACCCTCACCTGGAATAGATTATATCATTGCTATGAATCACTGAATGACAGCCCTGTATAAAGCTGGTTTCACGCCTGCCTTCAGGAAAGGACCAGGAGGACCAAGGTTATAAACCATCCCCCAGGAGCATGGAGATGTCCATCCCCTGAGGCCCTTACCTTCTCCCCTCTGCCCAGGGAGCACGGGCACCTCGCTGCAGAGCTGCTCTCCCTGTTTCAGTAGCCCAGGTGATGAGCAGGGACCTGCATCACACCGACAGCCCGGCTCAGCCAGATCCTGCTGGGGCTCTGGGGTCTCCTCCCAGCTGCGATGAGCCCAGGGTGCTTCGTGATGGAGATCCAGGAGAAAGCTGTCTTGTAACGTCTGCTTGGCTGGCTTCTTTGCTTTCTTCTCTTTGACCTTTTGGGTTAAATTCTCATCTCCTCCTTTTTTGCAAGTATCTGTCTCACTATGAAACGGTTTAAAAAGCTGGTCCATGTCTTTTTTGAATTCCAGCAAGGTGCCATTTGATCTGCTTTGAATTACTCCATCTGCTGCACGGCTGGAGGGCTTGTTGAAAATTAAAGGCTGAGAAGAGTGAGCAGGCCTGGTGTTTTCCATCTGGGTAACATCAGGTTTGTGCTGAACATTGGAGCTCAAGGAGATGGAGAAATAGGAATAGTCTACAGCAATATACGTCAACATGAAGTTGATGGTGACTATGGGAGCAAGAACATTCACTTGCCCAACGAAGACAAATGCCATGGTGATGAGACTTGTTAAGCAAATCGCAGCCACTGGAGTCCTGTTGGGTCCTTTCTAGCTCACAAATAAAACAAGTTTACATTTAAATTAATAACCACCAGCCTCACTGTGAGGATTCCCCACTTACTCAGCTGCCAGGGGTGCTTACCTGGGCGGTCTGCAGTACCCCCTTAGTCATGAAATACATGCATGCATATACAAGCAGAGGCTCCCTGGCTTAATAAATTAAATAAGAGGCTCGAAGCCAAAAGCTGCTGAGCCCCCACCTCACCCCTGAGCCTTCCTCAAGCTTTGCCTTTGGAGAACTCATCCACTCTCAATCTGTATCTGCACGGTAAAACAATGTCATTAAAGCAGCAATAAACCTTCAGGAGATTTGTGGGGCTGTTGGGAAGTCTGGCAATAAAATGTGTTAATTAGAGTGAACTGTTTGTCTCTGATTTCTCTACAGGATTCTGCATTGCTGCCTACCCAAAAGGCTCCCGCACCGTGCCGCTGGAAAGGCTTCAGCTGCCAGCCACAGCCAGTGAAGCTCTGCCTGCACCGAGCACTGCCACTGTCACATCAGCAGCTCCTGACCCTGCCCTGACAGGAGGCTGAGCTACATTTACACTCTGTTGAACCTCTGCACTTGGTGCTTCCCTCCTTTCTTCCCCCCGAGCTGCACCTGCCCAGCGGCAGGAGGGAAGCGGCAGAGGCTGGGCAGCCCAGGATGCCGGAGGGTGGGAGTCAGCCCCAGCGATGCCAGACGTGCTTTGGGAAGACAGGAGGCCAGGAGAAACACCACCAGCTCGTCTCCTTTGGGCTGGGGTGAAGGGAGGGAAAGGAGGAGAAAAAGAGAGACAAAGCAAAGGGCACCAGGGGGTAGAAAGACTTGAGACACCAGTTCATGGACTTTAATCCCAGGTCTAACGTGTCCCTCCTTGGACCAGGCACTGTATTGCCGTTTCAGTACCCGAGAAGCCCGTGCAGGCCGCATAAAGACCTCACTGGAAAATCTCTTAACAAGGTATCTTACAAGATGTCTTATGTTTTCACTTACTGCATGTACTTCTTTAATAAACACACAGCTCAAATGGAAACTATTCCTAATTCACAGAATCACTTCCTCCACTATTATTTATTAAGAGAAAAGGGGAGCAGTTCTGGACCTTACGCCTTTTCACAGTGAAAGAGAAATATGTCTTGGGGATAAAGGAAGATGGTTCTCAGAAAGCATCTTTGGTATCAGAAGGACAAACTGAGATGGGGAACAGATGGGACGATCTCAGGATGCTTCTGGCTTGGGTTTAACTCTAACAGTCGTGTCCTTCCCATCAGCTGGAGTTATAGTGACTACAACACTTTTTTCAACCATGGAAAGGAAGAACTGACGTGGAACAGATTGTTAAGGACAAACTAAATTTTTAACTCTCCATAAACCAGATCTAGACAAGTTTCAAGGTGGCAGAGAGAAGAAAGGAGGAAAAGTGATCTGCCTTTGAATTCTTACCTCTTTTGGGCACTTCCCATCATGGCACTCTGTCTGGACAGAGTTCAGAGCAGAAAATTTGACAGAAAGACAGAAAGCTATCAGTGAAAAGAGGGAATCAGCTTTGCACAGCTTTGCTAGATCACTGAGAATTTGCAAAGGATTGCCAAGTGGAGAACAGCCTGTTCTAGGATCGTCTGACAACTGCCTTCAGGAGCTGGAAGTGTTTGCTGTTGTCATTGTTCCTGCTTCACTTATAATTATTCCTATTTTTTATTATTGCTATTATTATTACTTTAATTTTAGAAATTTACTTGGAAAAACATAAAACAAAGTAAAGAAAATTATACCTATAAAACATTTAAATATTTTAAAACATTTATAAATACCTATGTTGTGAAACAATTTTCTGTATTTACAAGCTGCTCTGATTTTTCCAGTCCAGATAGTTAGGTGCAGCAGGTTATTGAGAGTGAGGGAATTATTTTTTCCCCTGTTTAGGAGAAGAGAAAACCACAAAAAAATAGTTTGCTCTGGATGTATAGCCCAAGACTACAGAGTCCTTAGTGACTGGTACTTTGACTGAGCTCAGTGGAACAATTCATGTGAACGAGGATTATTTATGAGGACAAGGAAAAAGCCTCTTGCCATACTCAAAGTAAGGCTTTGTTTCCAAGCACATCTAAATCTTAGCAGCCCCCTAACTTAACCTTTCAAATCTATTCTTTGTTTTTATTTTATACTGTCCAAAAGGCACATTATCTTACAAAGAAGTGTCCTCTTCTCCAGTGCACACAGACTGAATCCACAGCACCACGACTAGTCACGTACTCGGCTCTGAGGTTACCAAAGAGGACAGGAACAGCTCAAAGAAAATGTGCAGGAAAGAAGGAGAGAAAAAAAAAACCAAAAAAATAACAAACCAAAAAAAAGATAAAGAGGCAATTACCATCTATTTCACCAAGTGCTTAGACAAAAGCTTCAGGCCTCTGCCCTGGACAGGAGGTGGCTGAGTGAGATGCTGGGGTGAAGCTGGGCTGCTCCTGCCCAGAGCCAAGCCCCACCAGAGGGCAGGGGGCAGAGGCAGCACAGGAGACAGGCAGGGAAAAGACCGTGGGCAGCTCTTTGTTTTTTAATAAAACCACCCATTTCCTGGCTTTTCTGCCTATGCACAGGGTATCAGATCCCAAGCCTTCCTCTCTGTGCATTTCACATATTCCCCCATCTCACCCTACAGACACACAGAAATCCTGGCTTCTTAAACCACCATTTTTCCTTCAGGTGAAGGGTTGACAGCACTCTCAGAAAAAGGAGGACTAACCCCACATCCAAGGAAGGCGAGGATGGGGATGACATTCTCCTGGGCGATGCACTGCAGGATCCTGGGTGCTCCGTACAGCCCTCCCATGCAGGAGGCCAGGGATGAGATGTAGAGCCCCAGCAAAAACAAGAAACCCACCAAGGATACCTGGAGGGAGTGGAGAGGATGCAAAGTTGATTAGATTGTTCTTTAAAGACCCCCAAGCAGTCTTGCATACATGTATTTTAGGAGACCACATATATTTTGTAACTTTGAACAGAGTGAGCCCTGGGTAAGCAGCAATTTAACTTGCCTGCGGTATGACGTGCAAGCAATTAATACAGGAAAATTATCCCATAAAAGTAATTTAATACTGAACATCCTGTACCGACAGAGCCATTTGACAAGCTCATATCCAATAAATTCTTTGTCACTTGGAGCAAGTGCAACAAAGCAGCAGCTATTAGACTCCCCTTAAGTAACTGGAAGTGAGTTTATTTCAGGAGACATCACTTATATACAGAGCACACCATACAGGAAAAGCTGCCCAGGCTTCCAACCCTCCAAAACAGGAAGACAAACCCCTACGTCTCAGAGGGGAAAACCAACCCTGAAAGAAAATCTACAGTAAAACCAAATCAAAATTGCCACTTAAACAAATGGCATCTCAAAAAATACACTCTGAAGGATATAATACAATGACCTTATTTTCCTGTCTTCCATGAGAAAAGAATTTCCTTTGGCCAACATGAAACTTAAAAAAAAAAATTTTTTTAAAGCCACAGTGCTAACAAGGCTGGGTTTATTACTGGTTTCTAGTGAATATCCTTTCAAACAGGAACATCTCCTGCAGGCGTGGAGGGAAAGGAGGGCAGCTCATGGTCTATCTCACAGACGTGAGGGCTGCGGTCCCCCTGTGCAGGTCCCCACTGCCAAGAGCTGCAAGCACAGGCAGCACCTCGAAAAAATCCCCGCCCAAATACACAAAACCCTCTGTGCAAGAAAGCTGTGAAAAGGGAGTGGTCCACGTCCCACGGTGTAAGGACATGGGCAGGCATGGCCAAGGAGACCAAGGTCTGGGGTCACCTGAGCCATCCTCAAGTCCTGCAAGACCCCATGAGTCTGGCAGCCAGCAGCCAGCCCCAGAGAAAGGCAAGGCATGGGGATAACACCAGCACAAAGGGAGAAACTCCCTGGATTTTGGTCCAGATCCATCCTGCCCATACTCCATTGAAGTGAGTTACTGGAAGTGCAGACCAACATCCGTGGCAGAGGATGTCACCAAATGCAGGTCCCCTGTGTCCCACATGTCCTTCGCTCCCACCCCTCCTCTTGTGGAAAAGAAGGTGAGCCCTCCCCCAGCCTCTGCCCCTGTTCAAGCCAGGTGGTACACACTTTATTAGAAGGAATTACAAACATTTACATGGCTAAAGGTGATTCAAGCTCCATCTGCCTGTTCCTGGTCTATCAAATCCACACGCAGCAAAAAGGAGATTGGGTAAAGAGCCATAAAATGCTTTCTGCTTGGGGAAGGCATGTAAAATTAATGTTGTGATCCAGAATCGGACAAACTTCCTACCACAACATTTCTTTTCCCCATGAAAATCCACTTGGCCTTGTGATTTTTATCTTGTGGGACAGAAGAAACTTGAAAGAAAGATGAGCAGGTATCAGCTTCAATTAGACCAATGGACAGACACTCAATGGGGAATCTTCCCTTCCCTCTCCTCTAATCCTGCCCTGATCTGAGAAATACTTGGAAGAAACCATCAGTTGTGCCAGACATCATATATTATTTTAGCTGCCAAAAATTCTTGCATTTAAATGTGCTACTTGACATTCAAATCAGGGTTAGAGGGGAAGAGTCCTTTTCACCAAGGCTGATGAAAGGGTTTGCTGGGGGTTTTGAGCACAGAGAGCGTGAAGACTGGAAGAAATTGGCACTTGGAGCTTATTAGAAGTGAAATTACTGAATCTCATGTTTATGTTTAAAAAGCCAAACAACTACAGTAAGGGAGAGAAGCAGCCAAGCACTTGCTCACCTGTGAGTGACAGAAAGGGAGAGCTTGCACGTTGGATGTGTAATGATCTCTCCTCCTCCCCCCTCAAACAAAGTCATTAAGATCTAAAGCAGTTTGTAATAACTCAAAGAGCCAACATGAATATTGGGACTGCACCATTGCTTTGTTCCATACTAAGGAAAAGAAATCTGAATTCATTTTTGTGATTTGTTTTGGGTTTTTTTTAATATATATTTAACGTTATTAGACATCTTTACTGGGAGACATTCTTTACTGAGAGATTTTTTGTTCCCCCCACACAGAGGGTTCTGAAGTTAAAACACAGCTTTAACAACGTCTTTCTCTTCAGCCAATTAATTTAAAGCTGATAGGTTTAGTTACTGTGGTTTTTGCCCACTAAGTCTATCACACTGACACACAAAGACATTGCTCTGAAGAAGGCAGGCTCACTCTTTTTTCCCCTGAAACAGGGATGATTTTTTACCTTAGCAAGAAGTGTCAGGAGCCACACCAATAATTTGGAGTTTGTTTTAGGGGCTGGATGAAGCCTAGGGCTACAATTACTTAGAGAGAAAACGAAGACAGAGTTTCAAATTTATATTTTAGGTTAAAACCATGTTACAAATCAAATAAATGGCAAATTTAAATTAATCACAAAAAAACAGTGTCAAATGCGATGAACCCATGATTTTGGATAACGCTGAATAATAGAAAATGATATCCCATATCCCATTTAAAGTAAGACAGTGACACACACCAAAATCTTTTGCTCTCTTTTTTCAAGGCCTGCAATTACAAGGTTCATTGCCTGTAATGCTACAGACCTCCCTCGTGTACATACACCCATGGGGAATGTCTGGAGTTCAATAATCCTATTGCTCGCCCTGCAATTACAGTCTAAGCTTTCACCAATGAGAAGGGATACACTGAATAAAATACAGCATTTATCATTAGGCCACATTAGCATATTTTACCTCTTAAAGCTATTGCCCAGTGATTATGCCAAGATTCAGCATTACTGGGTATGGTGGTGAATGCAAAGCTATTCAAATCAGTTGTACACTGGGGTTTTCAATGGGGAAATCCCCCTGAATCTCAGCGAGGGATGGGTACCCAAATTCTTTAGGCTGCTGGAAAAGTTCAAGCATTCAATAAAGCAGATGGCAACCCGAAAGCACCATCCTATAAAACCACACTGGGTTATTCGAACAACTTACCTTCTCTGCTATCATGAAGTCATAGCGGAGTGACTGACGGGTACAAATGGCTCCCAGCAAAAACACAAAGACCATGTACAGAAACCACCTGCAAACAATAAAAAATAAACTATTTTTTTTTCCAGCAAGAGAAGACAATTCAGAACTCTGCCCATTAGCAGAGCCAGGAAGGGGTCAAGTACCTGCAAGCTGGGTCTTCAATCACTCTCCATGGGCTGGTTCTGCATGATTTAGCTTCAAGGCTAAATTTAACACTGGTCCCTGTTACTTACCCACTACAATGTACCAGGGACAGCCACAGCATGACCGTATGGTACCCCTGAGGGGAAGCTACCTGTACTCTTGATGTGTGCATGGGGAGAATAACCCAGTCCTGGGGATTGGCTTTTTAATAGCACCTGTTGCAACAGGACAAGGCGTCATGGATTTAAACTAAAAGAGGGTAGATTCAGACTAGATATAAGGAAGAAATGTTTTACAATGAGTGTGGTGAGACACTGGAACAGGTTGCCCAGTTGTAGATGCTTCATCCCCGGAAACACTCAAGGCCAGGCTGGATGAGGCTTTGAGCAACCTGGTCTAGTTGAAGATGTCCCAGCCTATGGAAGGGGGGTTGGACTAGATGACCTTTAAAGGTCCCTTCCAACCCAAACCATTCTGTGATTCTATGATTTTGCAGGTCCACAGGTCCCCTCATCTGGCAGTAACGTTAAACGCTGCAGCCAGCCTGCTCTCTGACCTGTCATGATCCTCCTCTGGTGCCTCTGGCTTTTCCAATGCTCAGGCAAAGGCCAGACAGCAGAGATGTGAATGACCACAGTCCATCCACCTGTGATACTTCTGCATCGTGTGGAATCCCCTCACTTCAAACAAGCACTGACTGCAGCAGGAATCCTTCTCAATTGTGAAGATCCTTCCTTTCTGTCTGAACCTTGGTATGTAATTAAAAGTCATAATGAAATGTGGCAATGAAAGCAGGCAGGAAAACCTACTGAGGTGGTTTTGGTTTTGTTTTGGGTTGTTTTTTGTTAATACGTAACAGGATCTTACTACTGGAAAGCTGCATTTCTCAGGGGAGAACACTGCTCAAGGATGCAGGGTTCCTGTGCTCCCCTGGCCTTGCAAGTGGGTAGGTCATCTCACCTGCCTTGGCACCATTTTCCCAATAATTTTTTTTTAATATTTTCTATTTATATAGAAAAAGAAAGCACTTTGAAATGAACAGCAATAAGTGACAAAATCATGCACCCAAAGCCTTCGAAAACTTTGCATCCTGCTCTGGGACAGCCGGGCTGCAGCAGCACAACCCCTCTAGCACCAATACACATCCCACCCGGCAGAGGAAGGACCGATTATATCCGCGTTAATGAACCTCTTCTCTAACCCGCTCAGAGCAGGTGGTGGTAATGGATGATAATTTGAATGAGAGCCAGACTTTAATTTTCCAGATGGCTGAGTAATAAAAGGTTGATGGGAACATGAAATGGATTGGTCACATCCAGGGCAGCCTCCAAAGAGTAAATTTTCCCCAATCCATGACTTACGAGGTGCCAATAGCAGCCAGAGACCCCAGGGGGATGTTGGTAGCAGGCTTCTGGAGATCTCCACTCATATTGAACCCAGCCATCACACCTGTATTTTGTAGACATAAATGCAATTTAATCTAAGTTACAGCATATGTAATACATATTCTAATATGTAATATAACTTAATCAATCAGTTAATTGCTTCAGAACAGTAACTATATAATTTCATTGCACTTAACACGTACACATGAATACTGGCTCCCATTGACTGCCTGGAAAGAAATTGCTCAGGTCTTTAGCAGAAGCAAGCCACCACTAACACGTCTACAAAGAATCATTTGTCCAGTTTGAACAATGCTTGGGGGAAAGAAAAAAAAAGCAGAGATGTGAACAAAACCCATCTTATCTTAATGCAAACCTCACAAAAGACAGTGCTGTCCAATTGTTGAAAAGAAAAATGCTACCGTTCATCACGGTGGCACATTCAGCAGGTCACACCACCAGATCCATTACAGGTCCCTGCATTTATAGGGGACAGTCACCACTACAAAACAGCCTGTCCTGTCGTGTTTAATGACAATCACATGCACATTTAGCAGAGGGAATAACGTGCTCTGCGCGTAGGTGGCACCTTCCAGCCAAGGGCTCTGCATTGGAAGGAGGCGTTATCTCTGCTTTGCAGAGAGGAAAACAGAAGCGCTGAGAGGGCAAGTGATTGTCCCAGCGTCACGCAGAAAACACGTGGTAGGACTAAGAATAAAGTACTGAGCTGTTATTTTAGGCCAGAGTACAGGCTATTGTACAATCAGGGACAGTCCTCAGCCTAAAAAAATTACCATCTAAAGGCAGAAGGAAGAGAAACAGGTTGGAGCAAAGGATCTCCATGTTGAAGCTAGGAACTCAAGGTACAAATGGGTTATGAGACTTTGCCCAAAGCTGAAGAAGGAATCATATTAAACTGTGCAATAAACCACAACATTTTTCATCGCCTTGTCGCAAAACTTTTCCTAAAAGACTTCAGATATCTGCTATAAAAAAAAAAAAAAATCGTCTCTGATCCAGAATCCTAGAATTTGGACATCTTGAAGGCAAGATAGGAGAGCCTCTTTAATATACTAACTTCTGCCCATTACCGTCCCAGCCCTCGGATGTCACACTAATGTCTTCATAAGGATGCGTGGGCCAGATGCCAGCCAGCAGTGTTCATGAGACAGTCCCGGGAGCCAGGGTGAGATCACCACCGAACAACAATGAAGAGGAGGATGCCAATGCCATGGCTCGCAGCATCTGCCAGCCCTGGCAGCAGGGGACCGATCGCACGTCAGTCTGACACTTGGCTGCCAGGCCCAGCAGTCATTCCTCATTTTCAGAGGGCACAAGAATGACAAAATCAGACACTGAGGCTGCAAATCTGAGTGACTGAAGCTCTAAATCAGCAACGACCCATTGCATTTTAAAACTCAAACACCAACTGCATGTCCACCAACAGACTACCAACAGGGAGTAACGGCTGGGTTGCTAATTGGGAAAAAGGGACTCATCTCCCTGCTCCATCCAAGGCTTTGCTGTGCATCTTCCATCTCCCCATCTGCTAGACAGAAATCATAACACTTCGTTTCCTCACTGTGCTGCCATGATGATAGCATGCTAATGAGCACAAGGCACTCATATGTTGCCAAACACATTGGCTAAGAATACAGAACTTTATTATTAATATTTTTTCCTTGATCACCTTTTTTTTTCCCCCCTTGATCATCCCACCCAGCAGACACTTTTTTTTTTTCTGTCCTCCTCTCCATCACAGAGCCAGAGCTGCAACAGTCCCCATGGGCTCCCGGCATTCCTCAGCTCCTGGAAGAGCTGTCTTCCAGATTCAGACCAGATTTGAATCCTTGACACCATACCGAAAACATTACACATCAAAATGAGTTCTTAATTTTCTTCTGGAAGACTATTCCATGGATGTACTTCTGAACAGCACTGCCAGTCAACTGGTGAGCTTTTCCCCAGATAAAGCTTCCAAGCACTGTTCAGGCACTTCTCCTTTTGAAAAGCTACACACTAGGCTTAGCTGGAGATGAGAAAAGTTAGGAAGGCAGAAGTCCATGGAAATGGTCACAAACATCATGCTAAAGGAAGTTGCTATGAAGCACTCTTTGGTGACTTTGCAATTCAGGGGCAAAGCAGAAAGCTGAGAATACTCTGATTTTTTCTTCCAAAGGGAGCAAACTATTGTCAGAAGGACAGCTGTTCATCTCATGTGCCTCTTGGCCGAGTTTCCCAAACATCTGGCACCACCCCTAAATCTCCCAGCTTGAGCTTGACTCACCTCTTCCTCATCCAAACGCCTACCTCAGCAAAGCACTGGGGAAACACCAAAATGGTGACTTCTGGACTGAAAAAAGTTGAATACATGTGAGTCATCTGTGCAGCGATGACTGCACAGCCCAGGCCGCCTCCCTGCCTCCCTCTCACAGACCCACACACATTGAAGAGCAGCCAGGAGATGATCTGCCAGAGCCCACATCAACAGCATCTGGAGATCGATGTCTGACCTCTTGCCTGGCAGCAATGAGGGGTCAGACCCAGGGCAGTACCCATCATCAGCTTCTGTCAGGACGCCCAGGAGATCACCAGAGTCTCATGGTTTCCACTGCCACAGGCCAAGGCCATCACAGAAGGAATCAACATGGATATTCTCAGTCACTGAGGACAAAGCCATCCCAATGCCTCAGACCTGACTAGTATGGAAGGATGGACAATCTGGTAGTACAGATGTATGGACAATGTTCCACCACCACCCATTCCAGACAGGATGACAGCTGCCAAAGAGCAGTAGTGAGAAGGTCTTTTGCAAGCAGCAAACTAACCACACCACTTTTCAATGAAAGGACAACCTCATTAATTTTCAAAAAAACCTAAACAACCTCCACCATCCAGAGCCTCGCCCACCCCCCGCCAGAGAACTGGTTTGACTTGTGAGTAGCCACAAATAGCTTTTCCAGAGACTCCAGCTACTGAAGAGAAGAAAAACCCTATGCTTGCGTATAAAATGCAACAACGTAAAGAAGTTGGGACGTTCTTTCCTTCAGACACAGACCTGTCCCTAGGGAAGCGGCCAATCCCTTCTGAACTCAAGCAATCATATCTGCAGATTGTCCACGGAGAAAATGATCCACCTCTCTGTTTCAGTGAGATAGCAGGCTGGATTTTCCACACTGGCTATTATCTCAGAGAGCAGCAGATAATGACAAAGCTTCTGGACAAGGAAGCATGAAAACACAGTCAGCTCAGCCAGGAAATTATGGCTGAGACAGTCTGTACATTGCTGCTATTCCCAGCGTAATCCTGTCCTGGGCATCATCCAGGCAGTGGATACATGCACGAGGGGACCACCTACATTGTACATTAAACACAACCATTAGCTCCACCAGCTCCAGCTTCTGACTCTACCAGCTACGCTTTATAACTGGAGATATGACTGCTTGCAAACACCCATTGCATTTTCCAACAAACTTATTATACAATATTAAAGTTTTTTTTTCCTTTACCCAAGAGATGAAGAATGGAAAATCTTAGATAAGAATTGTAGCTAATTTTTTAAAAGGGCCAAATTCTCCACTGATGTAAGCTGGCACCTCTCCATAGGCTTCAGTGGAGTTGTGCCCATTTACATCATCTGATAACTTAGCCCAAAACGTCTAAATCTATTTGCCGTCATTTTGCAAGTGCCAAATATGGTTTATTTCAGAACTGGTTTCAGTACAATGATATTTTCCACCAACACCACTTCAAACGTCCTCTTACTTTCTTGTATCACATGACAACACACTTCTTTCATTAGACAGAAAACGTTGGGGATTTAGAAGAAAAAAAAAAACATTCTCTGCACAACAGAACTGATGTTTAATTTCATTTTAAAGCTGCATTGACAGTTGTGTGGCTGTTGCAAGGAGGTGAACACAGGCAGGCAGGCAGACTCCTTCCCCATGCAAATCCCTGGTTAGATGGGTGGCTGGGTGTTTGTGTATCACAGCGTGGCAGCTAAACATGTGCATAACGAAGGTATTTACAAACATGCAGAAAAATATCTGATTAATGCATGGAATCTCTATAGGGGCACGCTCACCTCTTCCATAGCGACTATGGCAGCCGTTTTGATTGAAGCCAGCAAATCTGAGTCTTCCATGCCCATGCACTCCCATTTAGGCCAGCTCTAGATGTATGTTTTGGATCACTCAGCTACTTCTCGATTATTAAATGACAAATTTGGAGGAATAAAGTCAGCTGAACTGCACGTCCAGCTGAAACGGTTTTAAGCAGCTATTACCCAGGAAAGCAAACGGCCCAGCCTCTGCTTACCACTGCTCAACTGTACAATCAGGATAACTTCACTTGCATTGCTGGAGTTGTACCAATGAAATACAGAGGAACAGAGAAAACCACCCAACCTGGAGCGAACAACCCAAGCAGGATGCTAGTAGCAGGCAGCACGTCTCTACCAGTCCGTGAAAGGCTGAGATGACCATCCCATGCCCTCCAGCCAAAGCACGCACCCAGCCGCTCCTCCTGCCCATTCAGACCCGACCAGGGTCTTCCCACAGGTCCTGCTCCCCTTTCCCAAAGTGGCTGCCCCTCTTTGCTTTTACAGCTACATAGCCTGTATGCTGAAGTTTCCATTTCACTGCTATTTCTGGTGGAAACGGGCAACTTAAAACCACTTTTCAATACATCCCAGAGACCAAACTTAAACCAGCTGAATTCAGATAACCATTTCAGAGGGACAGTAAAGAGCTTATCCTGCAGAGATCAAAATAGTTTCACTTCAAAGAGGAACATTTAATCTCAGAAGGGCCCAAACATCTCATTTCACTATTTCCTAACATTTTCATAAAAACTTTGTTATTAAAACAGCATCTTACATTGTAAACTAGCATATGCTAAAAATTAAAAAGAGTAAACACAAGATTTAATAATAAAATATAAACAGAACATTGCTGTGTCAAAGAAATGTTTTAAACTGGCTCGAAGTAACCCCTCAAAGCTAAACAACATATTGTTTCGCTGAAACTCTCCCCAAATTTCTATTGCACCTAACTTAACGTGAAGGATTTTGGCTCCAGTGGTTTGGCTGGGTCACTGCAGTTGTCCCAGCAGAGGTGGGTACCACTTGGGGATGATGCTGGGCAGGAACAGAGGCTGGAGGTGCAGCCTGGGAGTGAGGTTTGTGTGTCACTGCTCCTCCTTTTCCTATGGAGGTGCTGGGACCGATGCGGCCACTTGCTCGCACCCTGCATCACGCTGCCTGCCCTGCGTCAGAAGCTCCGGCAATCCAACCGCATCTCCCCAGGCTGCTCCTAATGCCGCTGCCAAACCCACCCCGGGATGTCATCTCCAGTCTCATGGACCACCTGCCATGCCGGTGCGCTCAGGCTGTGTCCGGGCAGCGTCTGCAACGTGGTGGGAAGCAGCTCTGCTCCAGCATGTGGGACCCTGGGAAACCTGGGGTCCCCTCTGTGGCCCTGGCATCACACCCCATCATGGGGGAAGAGGCGAGCTAAGCCAGCGTGGGCCAGGAAGGATGTGGGGGAACCACAGCCCACACTCATTGCCTGAGCCCTAGGAGATGTGAGCTTTATTCCCAGCACTTCTGACCTTGCACTGAGGTCCCCACTTGTGATCTGGAGCAGAGAAGTCTTGACTCCCACCTTCTTAAAAATTTCTTAAGCAGATCACAAGTTCTTCTATGTAGAGCACCAAACACAAGCTTACGTTTTATGAGGCTCCTGAACTCTGCGGTGCTACAAAGAGCAATAACAGGAGCAATAGTAGTGTTTTATGGTAGCATTGGCACCGCTGCTCTGGAGAAATAATTTAAATCCTGTAAATAACCAAGCAATTAAAAAGAATGCATGAAAAAGCTGTGCAGCAACCAAAATAATTATACATCAGCCCAAACTGTATTTTCAGAGATTGTTTAACATTACTACTGGTATTACTACTGCTAACTAACAAAGCAACAGGCTGCCAGGGCTTTAAATAAATCGTATCTATTAGCTTTGGCCTTCTTCCTAGCGGCCAAGCATTAGCAGTGATGAAGAACCATTTAATATGGCTAATCACGGTAATTTTCTGCACTGCTTTGTCATAATTATTCCTTCTTCTGTAATCAGGGAGCTGGAAAAAACTGCTTTCCTGCATCGGAGGCAGGACTTGTGGGGAAGGTCACTTTCTTTGCTGGGGGAACTCACTTGGGCCAGGCAGAAATCCCAAGAAAGAAGCAGAAGCCAACTTCTCCATGGTGCCAATAGTTCAGGCAGGTGAGTTTTCCAGGAGGAAGCCTACACAGAGGCAATGGCCAGCCTGATAAAATGGGGGAGAGGATTGCAAAGGAAAATTTGAAGTCCTGCACTAGGTGCACCTGATAAAATGACTTCTGCTACCAGACTATTCCCCCAGTCCACCTGTTTCACAGAAACCTTTAGTTTGCCTCCCTGTACTGCAGCAATAGTAGGAACAACTTCCAGAGAGTTGCTTAGAGCTAATCCTCTGAAAATTCATTCTGTAATCCAAGGATTCATCACTATGGAAACTCCTTATAATCAGTACTTTTTATAGCTTAAAAAACCCCAGCATCACAAAAGGTATTGTAACTCCCATTTAGAGTTCTTTCATTCCCACTGGAGATTTCCAGCTTTGGAAAGGGGACATGGATCTTCCTGGTAATTTAAGGGAATTAATAATATGAAAGCATCCAATTAAGCTCACAACTGTAAGCTCTGTTGACGATGCCATGCTGAGAGTGGTGGATCAGCATCATAAGTGATGGCATCAGCTCAGCCATCTACCCATGGCAAGGCTGGAGGAAAGCCCTCCTGTGCTTATCTATTGATAAGATAAATCACAATCAGCACTTTTTAAAAGGTTTGACACCTTGTGGCCTGACACCATTGGCCAGGATCAGTGCCTGAGCCCTGTCCTTGGAAGGAAAGGATTTATACCACCATGACAACCCATGGAGTAGACCAGCAGCTTCCGACCACAGAGAGACAGCAGAGCACACTCAGATAAACAGGACAGGAGTGTGAAAAATATGAGGTGCCACAGGAAAGCCTGAATATTTTGAATCGACCGTGTGAGTCTCCTTTGTCTGAGCGCAGTCCCACTCGCCCTGCCCAGAAGCCCAGAGGAACCACCCGTGGTTCTGCTCATTGCTAAGATGTGACTGTCAGGGAGAGAGAGGAGGCTAAAACTTACTGTACCTGTCGCAGCGGGGAAGAACACTCCAAAAACAGTGAAGAAGGACTCCCCCTGGCTGTAGTCGGGCAGCGTGTTGTTGAACAGAAGCTCTCCAGAATAGCCAACAAAGCCATGATCTGCGAAGACACGAGGGTGAGAGGAGAACCTCAGAAACCGCAGGGACCACGGGAGAGCCTCCAGCCTGCTCTCGGCGACCAACCGTCCTCTAAACATGGGTGACAGCAGCGGCTGTTTCCAGGGATAGTTGGAAAGGATGAATATCAACTTCCTGGAGGGGGAGAAGGCAGGCAAGAGGCCACTGTGGTTACAAGGGTGCAAACGCCAGGGAAAGGTGCAGCGGTACAGGCCAGCATGTCCAGAGGCACCACCGCGCTGGGCGGCTCTTGACAAGCCAGAACATGGGTCATATCGAGTCTTGTCTGCAAGCAAGCAGGACATCTTCCTGTAAAACCTGTCCTCAGAGGAAAACTGGCTGCAAGGATCAGCCTAATGTTTATACTTACCCATCCATGCCACTTTAATCCTCTTTCCAAATAGAGCAAACTTACGCTGCCATAAAACAACTGCATCCCTGAGCAAGCCCTCACACCATATCCCAAATTCTGTGTTTCTGTCAGTCAGACTCACCGGACCTGAGATGTGCCCATGCTGTGAAGCAGTTACCAACACATCCTGTTTACACACTAGTTGCCAATGAGCCCAGAGCCAGTAAAGCCAGTTTGTTGCAGGGTGGGCTCTCCCCTGCAAGATGGCTTTCCCAGCAGAGAAGGAATAACGTGCTCTAAAGCTTCCCACTGTGTGTTGTGCACCTACCCTCCTGATGCCATTGCTCTCTTGTTGCTGTGTTATCATCTCCAAACCAGGACTAAACACAAAATCACAGAATGGTTTGGGTTGTAAGGAACCTTAAAGACCATCTAGATCCACCCCCCTGCCTTGGGCAGGGACACCCTCCACTAGCCCAGGTTGCTCAAAGCCTCATCCAGCCTGGCCTTGAACCCCTCCAGGGATGGGGCATCCACAGCTTCTCTGGGCAGAGACATGGGGCCGTGCATCACGACCAGCCACCCTCATCCCAAATCTTCTGCAGATGTTTATCACAGTGCAACAACAAGCAAATGCCGACACCTTGGGCCGTGCCCCACTCCCCACGCTGACTTCTGCCAAGTCCTTCCAAGGTTATACACGCACGAGTTTTACTTTCCAAACAAAGAGTTTTCCAGAAGATGGGAGAGATGGGAAAGCAATGGGTAGGATATCAACGTCAAGCAAGTGCTTTACTGGGTGTGTAATGAAGGGTCCTGCTCCCTCAGTTCACACTGGAAGGACGGGTTAAATTCTTCCACAAACCTGGATTTGTCAGCAATAACTGAGCTCGACAACTAATGTGCCAGCACGGCATTAATTAGAAAAGGTTTTAGATGCTTATAGGTAGAAAAGATAACTCATGAAAGCAGGTTAAGGAATTAATGATATGTCTATGAAATTCATAATTTCATTTTCTACAGGCATCACTGCTTTTTAAGGGAGTATCTCAACCTGTGGAAACTACTCCTCACTGTCAGTAATCCAAATGCTCATGCCAGCTGAGGATGGGAGTTGAGCAAAGTCGGTTCCTTTTTTTCTCCTGCCACTACAATCTCTTTCCACAAGACATGTGACTGCAATAAGTTGAATTTTCTCATTAGCAGGCAGGATGTTGTTTATGGCTGCACAGGGTGATGGCTAGAAATTAAAAAAAGACTCCATCAAAGCTGTCTCGTGCCTCAAAGACAATATTAATGATGTTTGGACAATAGATTAAACTGGAAAATTAAAACAGAGCTCTGAACGCAAGACATATCCATTTAAAGTCTCAGAATATAACTAACCACAGAGCTTTGAAGTTGCCACAGAAAAATCCTATAGATAATCCAAAGTTTCCTACTACATCTGCATTCATTGTGTTGCCCAAACATGGGTGGAAACACACTGATAGAACAGGTCTCCTGCTGCTAGGTTTTTGAAAAGCACCAGATATCTTCTCTAGGAACAAGTCCCAGACGAGATTTAAAGGGAATAAGCTCAGTGCAACACACTGACCTCTGGACCTCACAGATGTCTGCAGAAAGTTCAGCTTCTGGAGAAATAAAGGGGGGATTTGTGTAGGCTGTACGTTCCCACAAGCCCAGACCTCAGCTCCTTCAACTGGAACTCCTGCCTACGACAGCATGGCACGTGGGCTGGCTGCAAAGCTCCCACCAAACTGCTTGAGGAAAATGTCAGTCCCTGGCCAAGGGATTTTTCACAAAGTATATGCTCCTGATAAAAAATGTTAATGCTTTGTTAGTAAAACAAAAGGAGGGGGCAAAATATTTGTCTCACCCTAAGGAGAACTGCAGACCTTCTCCAGCCTGTGCTTTGCAGCAGCAGCATCAAATACATCTACGTCGCTCTTGGCAGAAGTTTGCCCCACCGATTCTTAAAAATCTCCTGGAAGATGGCTCTGGCCTTTATTGATGGTTTAATCTTATGTTTTCCTGTCTCTATAGTTTAGGTTTCCCCTACTGTCTGACCAAAATCACCCTGTCTGAAGTTCATGATGCTATTTCTTGCCCGATCCATAAGCCCTTTGCATATTTAATAGCATCCTTTCACCTGCTGGAAACAGTCTCCATCCTGCACTGGTGCAGTCGGCTGTTTCTGCCAGGCTGTAAAAATTTACATTTGTCTTTATTAAATCACAACAAATCACCCTTTTCATGACACTTCCCCAGCTTGTGCAAGGTCATCTGTAAGTCTGACCCTCTCAGCCAGGCTGCTGCCAGCCCTTCCCAACTGGGGTCACCTGCAAATTGAATCTGCATAGTCTCTTTTCCATCATCTAAGCAGTTAAGGAAAATACCAAATAACACCAAACCAAAACCAGACCCTTGCAGAACCTCACCAGCCACAGTGTCACGCTTTGTGAGTGAACCTTCTCCAACTGGGGTCTTGCAGCTGGGTTTTGGGGCTATATAAATCAAAGATGGGCTGATCCAGGCACTTTGGGTGCCATATGTCTCTTTTCTCACAAAAAAGGCCAAGTACACAACCTGACTATATTTTCTGTGATAGCGTTTTGGCCATACCATACCCAAAGAGAGACCATGAGACCCACAAGTCGAACATCTGACCTGTACCTGTGTGCAGTCTGACCCCCTTAAGAAGCCAAACAATCCCCTCTGCTCCATCCATTTGTCTGCTGTTCCCTTTCCTACTTTATTCCCCTATGTGTAAATCCTGGGTGGAAGAGACAAAGCCCGAAACCATGGCAGATGTCACTAGAACCACAGAAAATGACAGCCATGGATTTGTTGGAAAAGCCACAGGACGTGCCTACAACTCCATCCCACTTCTGCTTCCTTTCCTGGCGGCTCTGGCAGGCGAGAGGAAGCCCAGCCATTCCACATTTCCCCTTTATACAGAACCAAGAGCGTTCTTGTCCAATTAAAGAAAAGTTCATCCAAATGTTACTCATTACTGCAACCTCATTTCTCAGTCAATCACCCTGCCGTGAAGCAAATCTCCCATCCCTTTTGATCGGTTTCACGCCAGGATTTGCAATCGCCATCAATTTAAGCACGCTACGGGCACGCGACCACGGGGCTGAGAACAACTCGCTGGGAGTATCTCCTGGCTGCCCCCACGCCTGCGACCAGGAGGAGTCATCTGTGACCTTTCAGCTGTCATATTAATGGGACTAATTGTAGCTGACAGGGCAATTGGGCTGAAAATCATCCAAAACAAAACAGGAATCAGCAACTGAGACCAATCGGCTAAACCAACAGAGCACTTGGTGGGTTGTTCACAGAGTCAATTATCCACATCCCATTGAAAGTGCACTTCAAAAGGACGAGCTTCGGAAGGAGGAGGGAAGGAAACACGATAGGGTCTATATTTGGCTCTCTGATCTCCAAACAAGGCAACATCTCTTTTTTTTTTTTTTTTTTTATTGGGGGGGGTGGGGAGAGAGGATCTTTTCCTCCAGCTAACTGCTGGGTAGATGAGATCCAAGCCAGATTCTTCCCTCCTCACTCATTACGAAATGTTTCTCTGACAAATTTTGCTCTCAATTAATTTATGCAACCCCACAGTCTTTAAATCCTGCTTTTAATGATCCTGCTCTCGGCTGGCTTGTAGAGGGCTGGAGCTGAAGCACTATAAACAACCTTCCCAGTGTCATGCTAGAAGGAAAAGAATCTAGTTCCTTCTCTGTGCCGTGTGAGCCTTATGGGAAATGCACAATAAAGAGCGGTAACAATTTATTTTCATCATTAGATACTCAATATGAAGCAGGCGAATAATGGATTTCTCAAGTGGTTGAGCTGAAGTAAATAAACAACAGGGGAAGAAAATGGCTTAGAGCAACATCCGAATTATTCCTGTGATTTTTGACAAATTAAGGCCTTCCAGTTGCCCTTATTAAAATGATGTACTAAACAATAAAAACCACCTAGCAAGTTTCCAGGATGAGCATCCTCCGTTCACAAGCTCAGGGGGACCACAGAAGGATGCACATCAGCCTGATTGATGCAGGCAGAGGAGAAGGGAGAGGAAGGTGGCCAGGATTCTCATGTCCCCTTGGCCACCACAGATACCTGGGAGGGGCTACCAGCCTCCACCAGGTTGCCATCGCTGCATCCCCCTCTGCCCCGGCTCATTTCCACATTTGAGCTTTTCTTGCCACTTTCTCCCACCTCTCACCCCATGGCAGGGGATGAAAGCAGCTGAGGCGGTTTTTGGCACTCGGGACCCACCTTAGCAGGGCAGCCCCTCCACGAAGCCCAAGGTTTCAGAGCAGGACTCGAGGAGGTCGGAGAAGGGGCGCAAGGCGAAGCTGTGGGTACACAGGGTCAGGCCATTATGCAACGGCACAGAGGACGACAGCACTGCCAAGTTCCAGGCAACCTGGAGCTCATTACAGATTAGTCAAGTCTTGGCCAAATTCAATAAGCCTGTTCACAAGCTTAAGGTTAAGTAAACCCTGGCACCAAGGCAGGGGCTAAATAATGCAAAAATGGAAAACCACCTTAAGAAACAGCTCCCAGAAGATGGTCACGTATTGCATTCTGCTTGTGATTAGAGATTTTAATTACAAAGGTGGATACCGAAGACTTGGAGTGGTGGATTTTTTTTCTTTTCCTAAATAAGTAAGCCCACACATTTGTGCCTGTAAGGTACTTGCTGAGATTTGCTTTCAAAAGAACAGCTGGAAGTGTTTGTCATGCAGCACATTTCCCAGGTCTGACCCCAGTGTTTTCACGGTCCTGTGTGATGTAAGAGGTGGAGAGCCACAGACCGATTCTATATCCTTGGCATAATTATCTCCTCTCTCTCTCTCTTTCCCTCTTCTTTTTCCATCTCTAAACCCTTCTGGCATAAGCTCTGAAACCCAGTCGTTCCCCGTGGACACCAGTCCAAGCGCATGCCCAGAGCGAGGTCCTGGAAGCACCCGGGCACACCAGCGTGGAGGAAACAGGAATGGTCCTTGCACAGCTGCCATCCTCACTTGAACATGCACCTTCACAGTCAGATGGAGTTTCACTCCTGCTCACCAGCCACATGCTTGCATTTTCTTCCTCCAAACTCTTAGCTGAGGTCAAGATACAATCCCAGGACTTCTGAGCTGCTAAATCCCCGATGGGCGAGTCAAGCCTTGCCAGGTTGGTGACTCTCAGAAGCTGCTGACTATCAGATGACTGCTGGGTGGCCTAAACCACATTAATTTCTACATAGGTCGGAGTGTTCCACAGCGAGAAAAGACTGAAATTCTCCAAGAGCTGAGGCAATACTAATTCTGTCCCTGCCTGCAGAAGTTCATCCATGGATGGTCTGGTGGTCACCAGACTCACCAAAGTGTACTTACTGCCCACAGTTTATCAGCACAGGATCCTCTGATGAAACACCTCTGAACGATGCTCTGTGCTGACACAGCCATGCTCCAGACAGCTCTGGGCTTCCCCAGGGAAGGGGGTACTTGCACGTGCTGGAGGACAATGTGGGTCTAGCTGACTGCAGCCAGCCCAGCACTGCCACGCAGAACACCCAAGGAAGGGCATTGAAAATGGTGCACCTCTCCAGTGGATTGGCATCATCAAAGAGGCATGAAGAGGGCCCTGGGGTGACGAATAACAGTTGAATCACCTTTCCCAACAGAATAAAAAATAAATCAATCAAAGCACTGCAGCCACAAGCCCCATTCCTCCACACACACACTGTGTTTGGGCTTGTTTCACATCGACACAATCACATTTCCAATGCTCTTCCAAGGCCGGGCTGTTTCTGCAGCCATACCTTTGCAATTACCCAGCTCCTGAGGTCCTCCCTACATTTTTTTCCCCAGGAAAGTTCAACATTACCATCACTACTCCCAGGTGTTGCCCTACTGCTGCCAGTCTGGTACAGGGCAGGCAGAGGTGGAAAAGTTGGGATGGAAAACAGTGAAAGGGAAGCAGTGCTGGAGGTGAACAGAGGACAGTATGGTGTTTTTTCCATGCCACCAGTCCACTGCTCAACTTGCTGTGGGCTGACACGTGGCCTGTGAGATGCATGAACAGCTTTTGACCAGAACATCCCCAATGCTCTAAGAAACAGGGAACTGGTAAGTCATGAAAGCAAAGCACGTTAAGAGGTGGAGATGCTCTGCCACATACAGAGAGTAAACATAACCTTCGCTGAAGTTGTACAGGCATACAAAAATGTTTTAACATCTTCCAGGACATCTCCTGCTTCACCTTCGGATAGATAAGTTCTGTCTGGAAGACTGGGAAGAAACAGGAGGGAAAGAGCAGAGCTGCAGGGGAGCAGAGCTGGAGGAGGATGGGATGCACTGAATAGGTCAATGCCCCTGTCTCCTGACTGCTAACTACTGGACTCCTCTACCCAGGGGGCTACATTCACCAAACCCGGGTCTGCAGCATAATGCTTGAGTCAGCGTGGATCAGGGCACGTTCCCTCTGAGCCAAGAGCACGTCTGCTCCATGCAGAGCTTGTGAGCAGCAGCACGGCTCCGTAGCTGGAGATGCTGCACGTGCAGCCCAGCCCAGATGGAGAAGAGCAAACACAAGGCTTCTGATACCCGTCCCTGCAGATCCACCCTCCATGTGTCACCAGTGATGACATGCCTTGGGTTCATCTCAGTCCTCAGGGCCACATCCTACCTGCTGACAGCTCCCACAGCCCCCATATTTCTTAAATGAAAGAGAAACTACGCAGGGGTAAAAATAGAGGGGAATTTTTGTTTGGAATACAGGCAGGTCAATGACTATGCAGTGCTAAAAATGCAGTTATTATGCAATTAACACAATGGCATGTGGCCAAAATGACAGATCAGCGCAGAAAAGACTTCAGAGCATCTGCTCGAGCTGCCAGGGTACCGAGAGATGGGGATGCGGGAGCCCCACCCCTGCTCCACCCCATCCCAACCCCTGCTGCCTCTGGCAGTCCTAAGCACAAAGTACTGGGAAGAAGAGGAGGTGAGAATGGGAAGGGACTGAATTCCCTTTGTCATTTCATCCCTAAATCCCAGTTGAACAAATTTGCTCTCCAAAGAGCTCAGAGCGATTGCAGACCCCAAGCCACGGGCAGCAGGAGTGACCGCTGTCTGCCCATGTGGTAGGATGATGCCAGCTGAAAGTGAAGTGCTGGGTGCCACAGCCAGCATGTCCCCACGCGTGGCTGGCCACGGCAAATGGCATCTTCAAAAATGCTAAACCAAAGCTGAGCAGCAAGACGCAGCCTGGAGCAGGGAGAGGAGACCATCGCTGTTTTTCCACTCATGGTGGACAAATAAGCTCCTCTTTCATCATTAGCACTAAGGACATGGTTTCATAAATTAGGACAAACAGCATACTTACGTTTCATGTTCGTCAGAGCTGCAAGTAGCAAAAAATAGATAGGTTTTAGTAAGAAAAAAAATTGGCAAGAGGGGAGTGGGGGGAGAAGGATCAGAGCAATTTTAAAGAAAGAAGGAAAGGAGTTCCCTTGCCCAAGGCTTTCTCTGAACCCATAATAAGCCCAGCAAACCCAAAATGAGAGATTATGTAAAGTCTGTAATTGAAGGAGCGAAAGCCACAGTTAAAACAATCTAAAAAGGCCAAGCCCTGAGAAAGGCAACTCGAATCCCTTATCTTTCGATGGAAAAGAATGTGCTCCCTGAGATTAATGACGTGTTTACCCAAAAGGAAATCGCCGCCCTTCTGAAGCAGTGAGTGTTTGTTCCTCCCGAGCCCCTGTTTTCTGCTCCAGAGCTGATCTCCCAAACCTCCTTTTTAAAGTCAACACACAATACGGCTTCCTGCCCTGGGCTCCCAGGGATCCCACCATTAACCCTCTCCCAAAAACCAGCCTCCACTGCACCTGCCCACCCCGGCCACCACCGGTGGGGCCAAAAACAGGACAAGCACAGAGACAAGCATCACACTGACAGCTGCCAGCAACCTTGCTGCAGGGCCATGAATCAGCCCCATGCATAACTATTTCTCAGTTGAGCAGATACATTAGCAGGCGTGGAGGCTGGCAGTGCTGTCAAGGGGAAGCACTCACTGTCTATTTTCCCGTCTTGCTCTCCTCCAAAGCCTCCGGATGCAGCAGGAGACCTCAAGTTGCTGGGGGTTCAGCAGTGTGCCCTGCAGCCTGGCCCGCCGCAGGATGCTCTTGGAAAGAGGTTTGACACTGGTTGGTGCAATGTTCTGCTGTGTTAGAGGAAGCATGGAGGAGCATGGGGTTTGTGCCCTGAAAACCATCAAGAAAGCAAGAAAGCTTAGAGTAGAAGCGCTGGGGGGTAATCCATTTGAGAAAACCTGCAAAAAACCTGCTATGGGGCCATCAGTCCTTTGCATACATAACAAATCCAAGTATGCACATCCTCTCCCTCTGCCCGGCTCATTAGGCCTACAGACCCTGAGAAGGGGACTCATGCCTCGGGGGTGGCTGATCCCCAGTAAATGCATCCACACCCCAACCCCATCCCCTCATGGTCTGGGGACCTTGGAGCATCCCGACCATGAGAGCCATCAGGTCATGAGCATCTTCCTCTCCCTAAAGCCGATGGAACTGCAAGAAGGGGTCCTGGCCAACAGCTAAAAATAGCACCAAAGGCAGAATAAACACAGGGAGCTGCTTGAATCGGTCTCCAATGCTCATATTTAGCTAATGGGGCAAATTTCTTTTGCAGGATGCTGTCACCTCTCCCAAATCATGAAGCAGCCTATACCCCCCCAGGCTCTCCCCAGCCATGTCCTGGCTTCCAGGACTGGGCTGGGTGGGAGGAAACAATAACTTCCAAGTGCCTGCTTTATCTCCACCTCAGCTTCTGGAGAGGATGGAGAAGTGGAAAACCACTGGCGTACACAAGAGGACACACAGAGCCTGAAAGCACCCAGACGGGCGGCTCCTCCTCACAAAAGCACAGTGCCTCAGCACTGCTTAAACAAAGGAAATCTCAGGAATGCGCCCACGGCAGTAGCTAGCACTGCCCCTTAGCATTTATTCTGTCTATACAGGTTGGTGGGTTTTAATTATTTTTTACAAAAAAAGCCAAAAAAATGGATCTTTTCTGCAGGTGGAAAATCTGACATTTCGGTTAGGAGAAAAAAAGGAAGCAATTTTAACATGGGTATTTCAACTTTATAAAGTCCACTTATGTTTTATATTAGTTACTGCTAAGCAGCAGACTTGCCGCAACATATAAAATCCTATTTTATTTTCTGATGTGGTATCCACTACCTGGCTTGTTCAGCAGTATTCAAACCAGCCAGCGGAAATGGTTTTATTCATTACAAAGAGGATGAGAAGTAAAAAGTCCCTTGCTTCACCCTTTTTCTAGGAAAATAGTTTGCATCAATGGGATATTATTATTAATTGGAGAGCGGTATTTCTTAGAAGTCGTGCCCAGAGCCCTTGGTTGTGGGAGGCTCTGCAGAACTTCTCGACGAAAAACCCCAGCCTTAAGAAATCAAAATTTAGGCTGAGTCAAGGCACAACAATTGGAGGAAAATGAACGGCATTCGAGCGGCAGTGGCGATGACACACATCCTTTGGGCTCATTGGCGAGACCTCCTTTCTAACTCAGAGCTGCTCCGTGTGTCGCTTGGGACAAAGCCCAATCTCTGTTGACCAAATCCTCACCTTTCCAAAGCAAGCAGTTCACCAAAACAGAACATCATCCACCAGACCCTGCCATGGTCCACAGAGTGTTCTGCCACCCTCGTGAGTAGATCATCCCGTATTTACAAGTTATGGATATATATTATCCAGATGACAGTGGTATTTCAAAAGAAAACCACTCCATTGGTTGATTTTTTGATTCTGTGTCCAAAATGATAGTTGGATTTTGTTTTGGGGAGGTTTTCGTTACCCTCTATACAATGCACACAGCGACAGCTCCAAGTCTAGTTCCAGACTGCAAAAAAATCAAAGAGTATTGGATTTTGGGAAGGCTGAGCAAGATGCTGTCACCTAAAGGGATTTTTTGTTTGCTTGTTTTAAACTATTAATTGATTTTAAATCAGAGAATGCATTTTCCCTATCAAAATCACATATTTCAATGAATGCATTTCCCCTGTGAGTAGAAAAGTAAACAAGCAAGAACCACTGGGCCATCATCCAGGCCAGTGAAGGTACAATCAGACTAAAGTCTCTTACCTACAGCCAAAAAAGGCCAAAAATTGTTAACACAAGCCAGCAGAGACAATAAGCAATAGATAAGGACCTATGTCCCACGCAAAGTTTTCTCTTTACCCTAGGACAGGAATGCAAGCTAGAAGTGAAGTGGCTGGAGAAAGAATCTGCTGTCTAGATATTATCTTCATAAATGAAATCCCTAAATAAGGAAAGCTGATCCAGGGCACAGCTGAAGTGTGCCTGGAATTAAACACCAGCCTAATGAAAAAAGAGAAGGTAAAATATCTCCATTTTTTTTTGAAAGAAATGATGTAGTCCCACCAAAAAAAAGGAAAAAAAAATCAGTGCAATTAAGTAAAGCTGTCTAGGAAAGCAACAGGCAGAGATGGAGAGATTATGGGATGATATATATCTTCCTCAAGCCAGTCAGTTTTATTAGGTCTCTAGCATTAAACAAGTTGCTGCTGAACAGAGCCTGCACGGGAGCTTTTACGGGGGGAGCAGGTGGGGAAAGCCCACACGAAAGCAGCGTCTTGCAGGGGACAAAGCCAGCCAAGGTATTTCAGGATTTATTCACAAGCTCTAGGAAGACCAGCTTAGCATCGCCTCACAGAGTAACAGCAAAGAAATTAAAAACCAACCGTGTACCAAATCTCCAGTATAAATGAAGAGCAGCATTACCTGCTCTTTAAGCGAGTTTAAACCTGTAGCAACCTCAGCAAACCCTCTCCTGCTGCAGGGATGGACCTGGGCCAGCCCTGCCCCGACAGCACCATGCCGGGGCACATTTCGGGGTACTGAATGAGACCAGGACCCTCCTCCTCCTCCTCAGCAGCACGTGGCAGGGGGCAGCCCACTCCCAAGCCCCACGTGGTGCTCAGACAGTGCAGCCCAGCAAGAGACAATCCGAGCGGTTTTCCAAGCAAGGTGATTCAACACAGAAAGGAAGGACATCATCTGGTCCCCAAGTCCTCAAGAGACCCAGAGCAGTGTCGCTTGGCTGTAGGAAGGGGATGTTAGCTCAGGATAGCTGCGACTGGAGCAGGGATCCCAGGGATGCAGTGGAGATGCTCCAGAGCAGGCTGGATGCACGCAGCATCCCTCGTGCCCGGCACTCTCCGAGATGCTTCAGGGCAGTGGGCTCAGAAATCCTGCCTGGCCGTGGTGGAGCGGAAGCACAGGGATGCCAGCCCTGGCCCCCCGGGAGCAGCAGCTGTAGTGACACCCCCAGCATCCTCCAGCAAGCGAGACCGCTGTTCTTCAACAAAGTCCTACTGCCAGCTGTCCTCCAGCGAGGAAACACCACGAAAAACCTACTGACAAACAGGGCAGCTGAGTGGAAACAAACCACGCAGCAAAGTTACGTGTTAAGCTTTTTTTTTATTTTTTTTTTAATAAACTGCTTTAACTACCTACTTCAGAGAGCCTAGACAGAGCGGTGTAGCTTTCCTCTCACCATCTAAACAAGGCCCCTAACAATGTTATCACTTTTCAAAACACATCTGTCCCGCAGCTCCTAGCCCAGACAATTGGCAGGTAACCAGTTAATAAATGTCTTCGCCAGACTGTTGAATAGGCTGGCCCCAGCTCAAGAGTGATGTCAGGGCCATTCAATGCGCTATAATTGGAAAAACCTGGGGAAAGCAATCCCGTGTTTTTTAATAAATAAAGAGCATATTAGCAGCCTCCTGCTTTTATTCACCGTGATGTCTACCTTGTTCAGTAGCAAAGTGGGATTTTTTTTTTTTCTGCTGCTGCTCACTCAGTGATTTCTACTTGGAATTTGATGCTAGTTTCCAGATGTGTCTCAGGCCAGGAAGTCAGCAATCAGCCTGGATAAAGCCTCTGGGATTAGCTGCAGATCATCTTTTGACACAAACATCCTTCCTGCACCCTCTCTTATGAAATTGGGGCACACCCCTCATGCCCAAAAATAAAATAAAACAACCAGAGCCAAGCAAAAGCCCTCGATTAGGATGCTTTGATCACTTTCATATTAAATAAGTGGGAAGATATTTCATTAATTCAGTCCATCAAAGCCCCTGAGGCAACGCTTGAGGGATCTTTACAACACCAGAGTGTTTATATGTGCAAATCACTTTAATAATTGCAGGTTCCCCTTCTGCTGGAGCAGCCCCAGGCGAAGCTCCTCTTGCACAGCTCTTCACCAGCGGTACCCACTGGAGAGCATCAGCTCCCCTGGTTCCCGCAGGATGCTCCAGGGGAACGAATCCTCCAAAGGACTCTCCCTCAGAAGAAGTGAGGATGATAAATGAGTTTTCTGGGCTCAGTGTGAGCAGCTTTGGGAAGCTAAAGCCCAAGCGGGTGACATGAAGGATGTGGTTTGCAGAGAAAATAACCCCAAGCAGAAGCACTCTGACAGCAATGCGCCTTTCAAACCTCCCTGCGTCCCTGAGAAATTAAACACCCGAATTTTCCATCTGGGGGGAGAGGGGCTGCCCCCACGCAGCCAGGCTCCACGCTCACCCCAGCCACACGGTACCGTCTGCTGCAGGATGGGGGTGCCCCAGCCCAAGGGGACCCAATTACTGAATTCCCAACAAAATCATAGAATCATGGAATGGTTTGGGTTGGAAGGGAACTTAGAGATCATCTCATTCCAACCCCCCTGCCATGGGCAGGGACACCTCCCACTAGCCCAGGTTGCTCAAAGCCTCATCCAGCCTGGCCTTGAACCCCTCTAGGGATGGGGCATCCACAGCTTCCCTGGGCAACCTGTTCCAGTGTCTCACCACCCTCACAGTGAAAAATATCATCCTAATATCTGATCTAAATCTACCCTCTTTCAGTTTAAAATCATTTTTCCTCTCCAGCTTTCATTTATTTATTTATCCCCCCTCCAGGCATTTAAGAGGCTGTTGTCAGGCCCCTTTTGCTCATGTTGCAATTCCTTTCATCTCCCCAACAAAGCAAAACCAAATTAACACCAGCTCTCCACCCAGCATCCCCCCCCTCCATGCACTCCCACAGCTGCTCTGCTTCAACAGGGCACCTGAGAGCCGCTGCCAAAACAGGAAAGCAGGCGCCTAATTGCAAGGGAGTATTTGGGAGTCACCCTACACAAAAATTAGCAGAGATATGCTAGGAAAATAAAAGTGTGGGCATCAACTGTGGGCTTATCTTCTTTTTCCATGACTCTAATGTTCGGGATGTGAAGAGGCCAAAAAGTTTCACATACTGTTCTGAGAAGCTGGTCACGGAGAGGAGCATCCTCTCCTTTACAGTCACCGCTCCCCTCAAAATAACCCAGGCTGATTTTGAGGTAGGGACCTCCAGAATTAAAATGCAAACATATGCAAGCTAAGAAAACCCTGCACTGCTACTGTGCAGCTGTGTAGTGAGTGCTGGGTCTCGGTGATGGGTTGAGAAGTCGAGCGCTGATGGATTTCAATTCACCTGGTTTAGGTTTGGTAACAACAGCAGTGTGCCCAGGAAGAGAAAGATGCATATTTTCCATCCGGAGGAAGGAGCATGGGGAGGGGGGGATTTGGGACTGAATTTTAAGGTGAAGAATTGGAGACAGCTGGATGAGGCTGGTTTTCTGACAGCACAGGGAGCCCCTCTTCTCACTGCCCATCCCTGACCCAGACTGTGACCTGTCCCTGGGGGAAAGTGCACACCGGAGACAAGGGGAGGATTTAGGATTAACTCCAAAAAATCAGCCAGTCCCACCCCAGCCTGCAGGCAGCCTGCGGAAAGGAGCAAAAGCCCTCAGGGCTGGGCAGAGGGATGCTGCAGCCTGGCAGGGACCCCACAGACAGGCAGGGCAGGCAGACCCCCTGCAGTCACAGAGGGGACGGCAGCATCGGGACTAGTGACCCAGAGCCCTCCCTGTCTCCTGGAGCTGCTCAGCTCCTCCAGCCCCTGCTCTGGGTTGCAGGAGCCCGGTCGGCTCTGGGAGCAGGAGCAAGCCACAGCAATAGAGAAGAAAAAAAGGAGGAAAAAAAAAAAAAAAAAAAAAAAAAGGAGAAAAAGCAGCGGGAAGCCCTGCTGAGAAGCCCCCTTTTGTGTAAGCACACTCCATCCTCCAACTAAAAATAAAGGGAAACCACAGGAAGGGAGTGAGTGCTTGGACAATATCTGATTTGGTGTGTGCCTGGGTGGTGTGAGCTGCGGGAACAGGGAGAAGAGCCGGGGACTCCACCCAGCCCAACCACACAAAGGCAGGCGTTTAAGACCTTCAAGATGGACAGGCATTCCTGGAGATTATTTAAATCCAAATAACTGCTGCTTGGCAGATGCGCAGTCCTTCGGTATGTGCGCAGCGCTTGGAAACATTAAGCGAGGGGAAAGGCAGCCGTGGCAGGAGCGGGAAAGGCAGGGTGATCGCACAAGTCCCGTTTTACAGGTTTGGAGGCCAAGACCTGATGCTGCAAGCTGAGACCCCATTAACCTGACATAAAAGAAGGAAACAACCCAGGCGAGATGTCAGCTGAAATCTTTCCAGTTTACAGGTCTGTCCCCAAAAATTGCCTCTCCCAGGCTCTCCCTGCACACTGCCTTCACATCTCAGCCGCTGTCGCAGACAAAGAACCAAACCCAAAACAATCGGACGCCCATAAAGGCTGCGGACAGCTGATCAGTTGGCTGCCTACCCCAAAGGGGTCTGAAATGGTTCCCCAGGTGCTGGGCTCAGAGGTACCACACCCCACCATCTCCATCAGTCGAGGACAGAGCTTCACCAACACCTGCACGTCCCACCCGCAGCCTCCTCGCCGGAGGGATGCTTCGCTGACCATCGCACCCAAGGGACACGCATCCATCCATGCAGTGCAGAAAGCGTGCAAGACGGAGCCAGGAGGCTTCCTGAAGCCCAGGGCTCACCGTTGGTGCTGACACACCACTCAGAGGCCTTCTGGGGAAATGCAGGACTTGGGAGGAACCGACCGCCCAGCCTGGCTGGAAAAAGCTCTCTCAGATGGAAGCGGTCTGTAAAAGCAGAGACACCCACAGCTGTCCCCAGCCAGCCCTGCGGCAGCAGGTCCCATCACACAGGCAGTGCTGCTCTGGGGTACAGGCGTTTGGGGCTTGGATCTGGCCACCATCAGCCTGATGTCCTTCCACATGCTGGAAACCCTTCTCTCTTTAGACAGCCACGGCTAAACGGCAGCATCTGTGATCCTCAGCTGCTTCGTTTCCCCTCCTTTCTCTATTTCATGTCAGAAGAAAATGACATAGTGCTCGGCAGTGGAGGAAATCAAAGACAACTAAACTGAACCCCACTTGAGCACATTTCCTGCCAATGTTTGTATTCCTCTAACTCTCTCCTCCTGGTCCCATGTTCACTTTCCTACCACCAGCTCTCACCCCAAGCACTCATTTTCTTTCTGCTATTAGAAAGGTCTCTAGGTCCATATTAAAGGTCTCCTCTGAGCACAACCGAAATGCAAACCCTCCCCCGTTTCCTTTAGAAAACAACTTCCTCTGAAACGCAGCTGTTTGGAGCAGGTCAGTTGCTTTCTCTGCAAAATCCACCACACCAAGCACAACCGCTCTCGCTTCATTCTCGTTCGCAAGTGTCTGCTGAGCCTTATCCCAGCTTTCATTTGGGGCATTTCTTACATGCTAAATAAAACATGCAAACACCTTTGCCTGGCTCTGCGGCTGAATCCTAGCCATAAACCAAAACCGAAGATCTCTCCTTTAAACCAACTTTAGCAGTTGGCTTGCAACCCCGTAAGGTGCTGCTGGACACAGGGGAAGCCAAGAAAAAGGTGACACCTTCTGTTTACTCAGCTAATTACACTTCGTTTTTGCTGGAGTGGCTGTTCCAGCACTCACAGACCCCTTCCACTGCAATTCCCCGCATCTTGAGTGTGTTTCCTCTGCAAACACCTCTCAGGGATGAGGATGGAGGGAGGGGAAGGGCGATCACAGTGCAAGTGGGGCTGCAGGTGGGAGCCCCCCAACCTCCGCCTTGCCCGAGCCGGAGCCACTGCTACAGGCTGAAGTCAGGATGGTGAAGGTTAATGGGGAAAGCTTGCACCCACAGTTCCTTGAAACCCCAGCAGCCACCTGCTTCAGCCCACCCAGCTCCCCCCAGCTCCCCAGCACGGCCCTGGCAGCACATCCAGCAGCATCCAGCCCAGGGCCAGCACTGGCGGCACAGCTCACCACAGCCAGGGCCTGAGTGACCTCAGGGGTTTGTGGGGAGAAGATCTCCCTAACACAAAGTCACAGTCCTCCATTTTCATGGGCACAATGCGGAGTTAGGCAGCAGAAGGCTACAAAGAACGACTGCAAACGCGGCCGCTCTCAGTCGTCAGAAAACCTCCAAGTGCAGTACAGGTACAACAAGCGCACAGATGGAGAGCTTGATCCCTGAGGTTAAACACCTAAATTCATAAGGCAGCTTCAGCCATACTCTGGAAATATACACTCCTTGCAAAATTACAGGATGCCTCTAAAAGATTGGTACCAAAGGACAGGGTCACCTCTGGAAGCGCTGAACTCTACCTCTACCCAGAGGTGTAACCTCACAAAGACACCCAAGGAGAACACCCCGGGGGGATTAACGCCTCCTGACCCCAGCACGATGAACGCCCGGTTTTACCTGCATCAAGGTGTGTAAAGGACCCGATGACAAAGTCGAGTGTGGAGACAGCCAGGAGGAAGAGCAGCAGGAGCTGGAGCCTGATGATCCACTTCACCCCGGCCAGGTTGATACCCAGCAGGCCCAGCAGGACGGCCAGGGAGATCCCGCGCACTGCCCAGATGTTGCTGAGGCTCAGGACGTCCGCGATGGACTCTGCGAAGCCGGTGACGTACATGGCACCTGCAACGCACTGAAGGACAGGGCTCTGTGAGCAGCCCGCGGGAGAACAGCCCCCGTGCTGGGCTGGGGAGGGGGGGGTCTCTCTTCAGACAGACAAACGTTTGTTGACAATATAATCTTTAATGTTACTCTGGTCTGGAGGGACTGAAACTTTTTTCTGTAAGAGTGCACTGCCAGGGCAGCATACCTCCTGCCCGGGCAAACAGAGAAGGCTGGGCACTAGGGCCAGCAGCCCAGCAACTTTCCATGGACTTTAAAATTTACCCTCCATTAATGCTCCAGGAGAAACCACACTGGCTTCTCTGAGGGAGAAAAGGATAAGTCAACCTCTACATCTCTTCCCTTCTTCTGTTTCTCTGAAAGAAAGGGTCCCAGTTCAACACCTGCCCGAAGAACAGCAGTTTGCTTCCCCTTTCATTGCCTCCCAGGGGTTATTTTTAACTCGGTGTTTAGTTTGGATGTAAAGTCTGATGTTTCACCGGCTCCCCATCTTGCTGCTGGAACGGAGCCTGCACTTTTGAGGAGAGCACATTGTGCAAGCCGTGCCCCCTGAGCTCCTGGGAAAGCTGGCGGTTTGTCTTGCTGCGGGGCAGGGGACATGCTCTGCCCGGGACATCTGCAGCACACGTTCAGGTCTCAAACCCACTGCAGGGCAGCAGTCCTTAATACCAGGACACTTCCCTCCAGAGGCTCCCACCAGCTGACATTTCAGCAGCAACCCTTTCCAGCGCATGGCATCCCCAGCAAACCCAGTTGGGGCACAGAGCAGTGTGGCAGCACGGGCACTGTGACCCCAGGTCTTGCGACCCCCACTATCTCCACCCATGGATGAGGGGTGTTCAGCACAGCTCCCTCATGCGCAGACAGTGTCAGCCAGTCTCAGCACCGCCAGCCTCCTTGAAGCCTTTCCTCTGATGGACCACGAGCATCACCAGCAGAAGGGAGGAGCTGGGTGCCCGCAGACACCCCACTGCCCCGCACACAGCAACGGCCAGGGCCCCAGCACTGTGACACAGGCTGCTTTCTCATGAAATCAGAACTGAGTGCTAGGCTGAAATTTGCAGGAATCAGTCCCTTACGAGCCTTTGTAAACCACACACTTCACTGGGTGTGAACTGTGAAATCCACAATTGATTTTCAACACCCATATGAGCATGGCCCCTATCTTTGCTTTGCAGATTTTAGGGCTGGACCCTGGCAAACCTCTGCTTGCACGGACAGGTCTTACTGCAAACCACTCCAGGAAGGGACACCGCCGAAAAAGGCACCAAACCCCAGCCTCACGGTTAGAGCTGCAGTGACCAAACACACGTCGGTCTCCGCAGGACCTACTAGATGTGTGCTGCATCATTCAGGGCAATCTGATTGAGCGTCTCTGGAGCATCCCAGAACAGAAAAGCCCAACTGGGTCTGGGCTCCCTTTGGCTGATGCAGTAGGAGCCCATCTCTGCAGCAGCCCCAGGGCACTGAGCCACCTCCCATCTCCCAAGGCATCAGCAGGAGGTGCCCAGTCCCTCCCCACTTGCCCAGAGCAGGGAATGGGGAATACCTCCATTTCTGGCTGGACTGGGCTCATGACAGAGGTGACAGTGCTCTGGGAGCATCTCATAGTGGGGGAGCAGCCTGCAGCTGGTGCAAAGCACATTGGGCTGAAAGGAGAGGAGAGGGAGAGGAGATGGAGAGGGAGAGGGAGAGGCATCAGCTTTCAGGAGCAGGCAAAGCGTTCCTAAGCAAGCTGCCAGCTCCCAGTCCGCAGCCCCCCATGCAGACGGGATGCCTAGGCAGGGGCCAGGGCTGCTGCAGCCCAGCTTTTACGACCCTCAGGACAGGCTGCAAACTGATGGCTTTCCCAGACGGGGTCCGCTCGGAAAGCAAGAGTGGAAAATCTGACAGGAAGGATTCTCATGTGTGGCCCATTTCCATATCTTGGCTTGTAGCTGCCTTCAGTTTGTATTTTATGGACACTTGCTTTTAATCTGGAGTGAAGGGAGAAGAGGGGATTATTTTGGGTTTGGGGGTTTTTTAAGGGTTTTTTGGACATTGCTGCAAGCCACTCAGTTAAAAACAAACCTTAATAAAAAAGCTTCTCAGCTCACCACATTTTATACTGTTCATAACATCTTTATGGGGGGAGGGGGTTAAGTCACTGCAGGTTTAAGAGATTACTTTCCATTCTTTATGTTTACTACTCATGTATTTCGGTGCTTCATCACCATGACAGCTCCTTGGGGCCTTTCAGAAAACCCAGAACTGCAACTTTTGGATGTCAAGAAGTTAATTAGCTGTGGCCCTTTCTGCTGCCCAGCTCTCCCCCCATACCAGCCCCACTTCTGCTGGCGCCCGCGGAGAACCAGCCAAGGCTTGCCCGGTCCCCAAGGGCACGGGGAGCACACCAAGGCCACCCCACCAGCCTGCAGCCATTCACCAGTGGCCACCCCAGCCTCTCCTGCTTCAGTTTAAGCCAAGTCTCTCGCCAGCAAGGGCATGTCCTGGCAATGGGGGTAATTTAGGACAGGAGGGCATGCCCCACACGGTCGGCTTGTTCACACACCCAGTTCCTCCACCATTGTGACCCACACCGGGGGTGTATTGCCATGCACAGGCTTGTTCTTGGGGAGCAGAGCGGGGCTGAACGCTCCCCATGGTGCTCTCCCGTGCTGTCCAGTGCACTGGAGCATTACTCAGCTTTTACCTGGAGCATTACTTCCTGCAGCAGGAAAGTACAAGATTAACACCTGCATTGCAAAGTTTCTAAATTTTCTTTAAATAACTTTTTTTTTTTTTAATTACCTGGCCAAAAATATAAAGGAGGCCAATGGTCCCCCCTACTCGACCTCCAAGGACAGTAGAAATCATGGAGTAGACTCCTCCACTTCCGACGCTGCACTTCTCACACACCCCAATTCCAGATAAGACTGTCACCAGGGCAACCAGGATGACAAAGGACACCAGAAACATGCCCATTACAATGCCAGTGTTTCCCTGGAATGGAAAAAAAATATATCAAATGAAAATGAACTCATACCAACTCTGTTGAGACAGAAAAGGGACCCACCTGCCTCTAGTCACTAGCAATCAATGAATCTGGAGTCATAACAGATTAAAAGAAAAACATACACATTCCCCCTAGTTTTGATTGCCAAATTTACAGTTCCTATTAGCGTCCCTTTGAAGAAGACCTGCCTCATCCTGGGGCTGGACAGACCTTTGCATGAGCAGGTTCTGCTCTGTCACCAGGCTCCTGCTTGAGTCACTGATTTTCTTCTCTGGTTTAAAATGAGGTGAAGCCACCATGGGCAGGGGATAACCACCTATTTACACGTTTTAGAATGACATGCTTGGAAAAAAAAAAAAAAAGCCACTTTCATAACAAAAAGTAATTTCAAAATTTAACCTCTGGGGTTTGCGGCAGTCGATTTATTAACAGCATCAAGCTCACATTTTAATTTTTCAGAACATTTACCTTTAAAAGCTCTGATCCTCCCAAACAATGAGATACCAAAGAACAAAACCCCAAAGGCAACCCGGCGTGGAAGATAAATCCCACTCCCACACGCCAGCGCAGGGGGGTCTTATCTGCAGGATGTACAGGAGTGGCAGGCGGTTCTCCTGTTCCCGGTGCTCAGGGGGGAGATTTGTGCAGAGGATTCAGCCCCCCTGACAAAAAAAAAAAATCTCATTCCTGCTCTAGGTGGAGGGAGGGCCCCAGAGGAGCTGCTGCACCAGCCGTGGTCTCACGGTGGGGTAAAGAGCAAAAGCCTCTGAACAAACCAGCCGCAGGTGCCTGTTGGGGTTTGGTTTAAGCCGGGTTTTCAGAAAGAGAAGCTGCTCAGTACCTTCAAAAGCATTCAAGCACCTCTTCTGAGCTGGGGACCTTCTGATTCTCTCTCGCACATGGCTGTAATTTATTTCCCAGTGTCAAAAGTTTTCCCTGGTGCCCCAGCTCACCTTCCCCTGCTGACCAGTCGCTCACCCCAGTGCACGGGGATTCCAACTGCACCGTCAGTGCCCAACGCTTCCTTAACATCCAGCTTCCCTTCCCCTGCTTTTGCTCGTACTACAGGCCATGTCCACATCCCTCCTCTCCTTCCTCGCTCCAGCACGACCATTTCTGAGGTCACACTAGCCTTGATGTGGGTTTGTTTATCACCAGCACTAAAAAGCTGCTTTTCAGCTTTGGGGTTGGTTGAAACCCTGGATTTTTTTTTTCTTTTCTCTTTTTTTTTTGTGAAACAACAGAAACATACCCAGGATGTTGCTATCATCATAAAATCCTATTTTGGTTCAGCATCCCGCTGCCTGTGACAGGGGCTTTATCTGGTCAGCAGGGAACGCAGCCAAGGTTTGCTAGAAACGCAGCTGCGGGCTCGGTCAGCACCATAACCCGATACTCCTTTTTTAAAAGGACAATTGTTCTTTATCTTCAACAGCTTACCCTCAGGTTAAAAGGGTTAATAAATAGGACACGCTTCAGTTAAAAAAAAAAAAAAGGCACACACACGCAAACATACACGTAGCCTTGGGCTTTTCCAGGATCTGCTGGCGGCACCAGGCTACGGCAGCAGCTAGTTAATGGGTAATCCAATGGTTCCCACAGAGGAAAGGGTTAATGTGAAGACCGGGGAGGAAGGCTGGACTCACAGCAACAATAGCAAGCAGAGAAAGTGGGAAGAAAAAGCCCCCATTAAACACTGATGCTTATTTATGCATTCATGCTGGAAGGGGTTAGTGCAGCCCTACAGCAGTTGTGAACACTTTGGCAAGAGGAGGGTCCCCTGGAATTGCAAAGCTTTACCAGCCCGGGCTCCGGAAATTTATAGCAAAAGCCTGACTCTGCAAATGGGTCGACATATGACTGTCCTCTGCCAGGGGAGCTCTCTGCCAACCCCGATTCCTCCTCCCTTCCCTTTTATGCTAGCTTCCAGCTGTTTCAGTTTTTCTTTTATTTACTGGCTTTATTTTCATTTGTGTTCGCTCCAGCAGCAACTTGCTCTCAAAGGAGACGTGGAGGAAATAAGATCAGGAAGAAAAGGGAGCTAGAAAAGTCATCCCGGCTTCTCCACCACATGCAGCTTCCCTCAAAGCCTCCAGCAAAGCCATTTTCAATACAGAGCGCAAGTGTCTTCCTGCTCCTTTTGGAAGACGTCCACCGTGCCTGTGACACAAACTCTGGCCAAAGCTCAAATTCCATCCGTCCTTGCAGGAGCTTTCCTTCCTCTATGGGGAAATTTTAAAGGACAATGAAACGTTTTGCATCAGGAGGGAGCAGAGACACTCCTCCAGGCTCTGACCCTCTGTGAGGGACTATTCTGGACGCACACTTTGGCAGCGATGACAATTTCACCTGAGGATTACCTTTCAAGACATCAGGGATTCCAACAGTGACGTTTGGAAGAGACTCGCTTCAGTGGTGTTGGGAAGACAGCAGAGAAGCTGTAACCGTGCCAATACGCTTTACCTGGAAAGCTTTTATTTCATTGCAACAACACAAGCATCTCCCAGTTCATTGTCAAGGTTGGCTGCTGTGTTTTCCTTTCTCCTTCCTCAAGCTGAAAAAGGAAACTGCTTACAAAGACCACTTCAGCTTTCCATTTTAGTGGAATTTTTGAAATGCTACAAAATACCAGCGGATGTGAGCAATGGCTACAATGAACAGCACAGCATCCCCAACACCTGGGTGGTGATGGAGACACAAGGGAAGGAGGTGAGCAGGAAGACACCTATTCACAGATTCAACCAGGTCAGTGCTCAACTCACCACGAGCCATCCTGTCCTCAGGAAAAGAACCACTCCAAAAATGTTGATCATGCAGGAGGTGAAAACACCATCCCACGTTCCAAAAAGCACTGGCTCCCACACAAACAGCTGGATCTTCCACCAGGGCTTGGTCTGCGTTTGAGACACCTAGAGGAAAGCAAAGCCTTCAGTTTTACCTCTAGTGCTTTACAGGCAGGTTGCAGAAGTGGTGAACAGCCCAAACAGTGGGATGGCCACCACCAGGTGCCAAGACACCACTTTGATGCAAGTTGTCTCTAAGATGAAGGGGCAAAGGAGCTGTTGGGATCACTGGGCCCCAGAAGAGCAGGTTCCCTGTAATACCTTATTTATACTCTTGTAGGACAAGCAGCAACAGAATCCTACTCAGCCTCACCAAATTAACCCCATGGATGATGTTACATCAACCAAAAACACCATTCAAGGGGTCCTTTACAGAGACAGCAGCTGTACGCTGTGCTGTTCCTTCTGTCCCTGCCAAGCACCCCACCAAGACAAGCAGGGTTCTGAGTGCCCTGGAGAAGTCTCTTAGATAAGATGACAAACCAGGCTGGACAGACTGGGACCTACCCATCACACACCAACATCTCCAACAGATCTGGGGACCAGGACGCTGTTTCTAGAGGGGATACGGGACTCTGGTACTCAGGGTGCCAGTGAATTTCAGAGCTGCTGGAACTGACAGCCAAAACTCCAGGGAAACTGCAGCTTTTCCATCGCAACTCTGGGAATCAAGTCTCCTCTTTCCCTTTCTAAATAAAGCCCCCCAGCTGTACGTAGCAGAAAGAAGGGCAGCCTTGTTCTTTCAGTGCTGTTCACCTGCCTCAGAGGTGACCAGGAGGAGGTGCGGTGACCACGGAGCTGGAAACTTGGGCCATAAAGGGAAACAGCTCTCCGACATACCTGCTGTGCTTCCTCATGGAACAGCTCTTGGACATATCCCTCACTTCTGGCACCATCCAGGCTGAACATCGTATCCTTTGTGTTGCCTGCACCTGCCCAACGCGCAGCTCCAACACTACAACAGGCGAGGGTGGTCCCAGCAGGTCAGCTGTTCTCCTCAGTCCAGTTCCTGCCGCGCTGAATCCTCCCTTGTAGAAGATTCATGGTTTTATTGCACTTCACTGGGAAGGCATGAAAGACAGAAGACACGACCGTTGCTTTCTCAGTCTGCAGAAGCACAAGGCTATTACCCAGACGGAGCCGATTGTGGTTCATAGCAGATGCTGAACCACAGAATGACACCACGGCACGCAGACAGCAATACTCCCCCAGCACCCTCCCTGGGCCTGCCCGCAGCATAGGCTCCATCATCAACCCTACGTTTAATGGCCCTTGGTGGCCTTTTCTGCATCTATCCACACCCCTGGCGTCCCCAGCATCCTGCAGCGCTAACTCCACAGCTTCCTTGTGTGCTGGCTGGAAAAGTATTTCCTTTCATCGGTTTGAAATCTGGTGCCTGGTAATTTCATTGCATGTCCCTGTGCTCTGGTGACATGGGACACACGGAGTATTTACTTCCCAGTACTGCTAATCACTTCACAGCCTCAATCACATCCTCTCCAGCTGTACGTTTTGCAGACTAGAGTCCTCTTGATGCAACCTCTCCCCTGACAAGTGACCTCATTACCCTGCTCTGTCCCTCTTCCAGTAGGATGCAGAGATGGAACTGGAGCAGCTGAATGTGTCCCCCACCGCAGACCCACATCCTGCGCTCCTGATACTCTCAGCCACATCCCCTTGCGCTGACGTACAGGAGCCATTCTTCACGGTCATACCCACCCACCCACCCACCTGTGGAGGTACAGTCGTCTTCTCCGCAGTGGCCCAGGGGCAGACTCTGGCAGGGGGTCAGGCTTAATTCAGCACCATGTATATATGTACCCAGAAAGCAGCATCAGGCTTTATTTCCAGGATAACTTAGCACACCTTTACCAAGGGGAAAGCCAGCACAAGTATTTCTTTGCCTCAAAATTGCTGGTTCCTCTTCTCACTGGGGTGTTTTTATAGGAAGTTCTCCCTCTAATTGTGGAGACCTGCTTTTATACACCTCCCTTCGGCTGGGTGCAATTTTTAACTTCCCCCAAACAGTGTCGGGATGACTATCAACCAGTTACCCCAGTCTCCCACACCAATTGCTAACAAAGCTTTTCTGGCCATTCCTCAGCACAGCCACACCACATCCAGGTAGGACACGGAGGGTTGCAGCCAGAGAGGAGCAAGACATGCTCCCCAGATGAGGAGAGGGCAGTGTGGGTGGGTGGCTCTCCTGCAGCTCACAGTTTCTTGGCTAGCTGAGCTCACATGCTTACAAGAACCATCCATAATCACACGTGGCTTCTACCAGTGGCTGGACACCTTACCTGAGACCCCATTTATCACGGGCACACTGTAGGAACCTCTGACTTGCCAAGCTTGCAAACTACAGAGACAAGGCAACCACCAGAAATGTGCTTTTCCTATTGCACAGGGACAAAGACATGCAAAACTGCTTGGGGTCACTCGGGATTTCTGCATCAGGCTCTGAATCCCAGCTTCCAGATCAGCACTTTCACCATCTTGCCTTTACTATTCTACTTACAAATACCCTAAAATAAATAACCAACGCTGCCACTGCTCCACGGTGTTTCAGCTGCAGAAGGTCTCCTGCAGCTGGGGTACAATGGCCAGCACAGGAGATTTTTCTTCGCCCTGTCCCCGTGGCCAGTTAAGCAGCACCAAAGCCGCAAAAGATTCCCTGCTGCTCTCTCCCTTCTTTTTGAAGCAAATAACCCATCCCAATATCACAAACTACAGGGAGATGGAGGCTTCAAGCAGGGCAAAAGGAGCAGGAGCAGTTGAACTCTAAAGAAACAAAGCTCATGTTTTTATGCAAATAGCCATCGCAATAAGAAAAAGGAAGAAAATTCACGAGGCGAAACAAGATTACAGCTGAATAGCCAAGGCAGCCCTGCTTCACCATAGATTTCCCTCAGTGAAGGATTCACTGTGGTCATCCAGACTCCTGCGTGTCACAGCAGTTCCAGCAGGATGCAGAAAGCACAGGGAGGCAGCAGCCCCCACCTCTCCAAAACCCCCCCACCGAGGGAGCCCAGAAGCAGTCGGCCCCAACCCCGTGCAGCAGTTGGAGTGCCTGAAGCAGCTTGTTCAGCGTGCCCGGTGTGTAAGTCTGGTGGATCCGTATTATCAATCCAAAAGGTGCAAAATACAGAGAGAATGGCTCCATGCACAGATTTCACACCTGGAGCTCACCTTGCAGGAAACATTCCCTTCCCAGACATTGAAACCCCCTGATCTCACCATTTCCTTCCATTTCCCAGCATTAAACCCCAGTGCTCCCATGCCCTTTGCGCTTAGCCTTGCTGCCGCTCACCTCGGCGGGAGAGCTCTCTCCTCTGCAATCGCAGGAAATTGCCTCTCCGCTATTGCTGCTCTGCAGCTTTTCCAGCCGCCTAATACCTTCTGACTCCAATTGTTTACATCCCTCCTCATCGTACGGATCCGTTCGAGGTAACCGAAGCAAACACGGGAGGGGTGTGAAGTGCAGGAGCTGAACAAACATGCCAGGACAGCCGCCGCACACGCAGCCACGTCCCGACCCGTGCGAGGTGTGCCTACGTGCAGTTTAAGGTCTGGGAGTGGGAAGTGCTTGGGCCAGGAGCCGTCCTCCGGCCCCACACAGCGTGATTTCCGAGTTATGTACAGCACAGAGATGTTTTGCGGCAGTGTTATCTATCAAGGTCACCAACCCAGAAGCTTTCTGTGCTATACACTCCAGTCTGCCAAAAAAAATTGAAAAAGGCACGATTTTCCTGCAATATAAGGGAGCCTCTAACTCAAAAGTTAATTGATATTTCACTAAAGTTTCTGCCAAAGACACTAACCAGCCTATAAATTAAAGAACCGTTGTTTTAATTTTTCCATACCACTTAGTGCTCAAAAGAGAAGAGCTCTAGAAAATCTCCTCGCAGAAATGTTACAAAGGCTCGTTTCTTTTTTTTCCTGAGACACTTCTCTATCTAATTACAAAACCAGATTCCTACAGATGAAATTTCTGTGCCCTTTGCATCCTTTCAAAGCAATCATATTTTACGAATTGTCACATTAAAGCTGTTTCTGAGCTAAGCGCCACTGCTCTGAGCTACTCACCAGCTGGCTGATTTTAAAGAGGAAAGGTTAACGCCTTCCCAAGCACAACTGCGTGTGGTCCCACGACCTCCGAAGCCTCCGCTCCTACCAGAGGAGGTACTTCCAAGCCTCCCTCCCCCAAGGGACCCAGCAGCCAGCAGCACTTTCGTTTTAATAAATCCCCACAACTCCTCTCCAGGTCAAGTTCTTAAAAACACCTAATTTAGGGGACCCTGAGGAAGGCTGGGATTAAAGGGAAATAAAGCAGCAGTCAGTGCGGGGAAGGTAAGGCCATTTGCAGGAGTGCTTGGTTATTCCCAGTTACTCATTTACTGTAATAGCCAGGACAATTACCCAACTCTTTTTGTTTTCACATCTATCTCTAGTGTAACTAATGCTGAACACAGGAGGTGGGAAACATGCCCGGGCTCACCCCAAGATCATTAATTTCCCGGTGTGGTCAGACGGCTCCAGTTTTGCAGAGGCTGCGGTGGTGCCAACACCTCCCTGCCCCTGCTGCTGGCCCAGTCCACCAGCACACCGGGGCTGTGCCCACCCCTTCCTGGAAAACGCTACTACTACCTGCTCACTCTTCCTTCTTTTTTTTTTTTTATACCTTTTATTTCCTTTTTATTTTTTTTTTTTCCTTTTTTCCACCTCTCCTTTTTGATTTTTTAGCTTTTCTTTGCCCCGTCTCCGCCCCTGCCCCGACCGAGCTACTGCCCCAGCCGGAGGGAGCAGCGGGCAAACCAAACCACAGCCAGGTGCCACCTGCGCGGTCCCGGGGCCGCTGTCGCTTGTCCCACCCCCGGCTCGGCCCCGTTGTGGGGGGCGCAGGTGCCCCCCGCAGCCCCGTCCCCACTCACCTGCGGCGCCCGGGCCCTCCCCGCGTCCCGCCGGCCGCCGCCCCCGGCCCGCGCTCAGCGGCGCCGCCCCCCCGCGGGGCCGGCCCCGGGCGGCTGCCACGTCTCCCCGGGCAGCGCTGCCCCCCCAGCACCGCCCTGTGCTGCGGCCGGGCAGGGAGCGGGGCATCGGGGAGTCCTCTGGCCCCCTGCTCAGGTTTATCGCCTGGTTTTTGGCAGTGGGGAGCACATGGGTTATTTCTTACAGGAGGGGCTGAGACACTGCAGTGGCAAAGCCATGGGCGGTGGCACGCGCATCGCTGAACGTAGGAAACGGAACGAGTTAGGGTTTAGGAGCAGACTTCCACTAAATCTGAAATTCTCATGAGTCTGACAAAAAAAAAATAAATAATAAAATTCATAGCTGCTCAGTTTCAGCAGGAGGGAAAGCTGCCAGCCCCAGGGAAACGGCACTCCAGGTCCATATAGAAGCGGTTGCAACCTGGTTTCAATACAAACTCACTTCCACGTCTGTTGAGGGCTGCCAAGAAACCCTGGGACCGTGCGTAGACAAAGCTCCATCTGAATTGAAGGCGTAAATTTTGGATAGTCTCAACAGGATCAAATCTGAAGCTAGACACCCTTCCTTAGAGCGTCAATAGTATTCACTGACGTCATTTACCTCCCAAATGAAGTAAGGCACAAGGACTTAGGGCCATTTTAATTTTCAATAAGGTAACCACACAAGACATCCACGTCATCTAGCAAACCCACTTGGATTTTCCAGTGTCCAGCAGAGCCAAAGTGTAAACAAGCCTTTACTCCTGGACAGAAACAGCAAGGATGAGCAAGTGGTAGAAAAGGCAAGCAAGAGTTCAGAGAAAACAGGCGACTCTTCTCATGAGAGGATGAAACCTAGCTGAGGAAATCAGCAGATACCTCCCCACAATATCCCATTCCTGGAATATTTCAGAAGCTCTCCTCCAGCTTCCTTCTCTTTACAACCACCAGGGAACAGGTTCAACCAGATTCTCTCATCTTGAAGGCCAGTGGAGGATCTGAAATAAGTATCTTCAATTTGTTGCAGAATTGGTGAAGAATCCCTAATTCACTAAGGACCGAGCCCTGTGGCTTGCCTGAAGGCACGCCTGCCCCTACGTACACATGCACGCTAAGCAAGAGCTGAAGGAGTTCCGAGGGGTATCCCACCCCCCACCGCTGCACACTCCTTTAGGAAATCCTGGAAATTCCCCCCCACGAGGGCAGAAATCCAGCAAAAGGTATTTTCAATGACCGCACTGACACATTAAAGTCACCAAGCACTGCTGTTAAAAAGCAATTCCAGAAGCGCTCCGACATTGGTCTCCATCTGCTCCTGTTTAAGTCATGGCAATTCTCAACATTTTCCTTCTTGGCAAGAGAACCCAGCCCGCGGGGCTGCGCGCGTGCCTCGGGAGCACGCTGCTTCTCCATACTCAGCACGGGCACAGAACCCTGGACTGACACACTGTCACCTCTCCAAGGGCCGTCAGCAAGCGGCAGTCACGTGCCAAGCAGTTTGCAAACCGAGGTACCCCGAATGCAAGAGAAGCTGCTGCGACTTCCATCGCTCACGACAAAGATGCGGTGATGCGGGATGGTGTAAATTCCCCCAGCGCACGCTCGGGATGGCTGCGAGACTCACCGCTGGCTCGGCCACCAGCACGTTCACGCGAGCCTTCCTCAGCATCGCTCTGAGGTCTGCACCACCTTTCAGGAAAACCATCACAAACCATCTGAGAAAGTTTTTTAATAGGCCTAATTAAAGATTCTCTCTCCTTATGCTGGGTATCTTGGCTCCACTGGGAGGAAAAGGGGGGAAAAAAATGAACTAAAAGCTAAAATTGTTTTATCGAAGTCCAATTCTTGGGTGCTTAAAAGCTAGCAATGAACGCTGCAAGCTCCAGAGACCAGCAGGAATCCTTCCCTCGGGTTATGTAGGTCCTTGGGACTGTCAGATGGAGCAGCTGAAGCTAAGCAGACCTGAAAATCAGGGATCCTGAGCTGTGATTTGAGACTTTCAACAGTCCGTATGGTGTCACGTGGTGGAAACTACCCCAGGGATGGAGTCTGAAGATGGATTTAAGAGAGTGAGGGAGGAGACAAAAGGTTATGTGGGACAAAACAGGCAAAGGGAAAAACACAGGGGTGTCAAAAGATGCAAATGTGTCCCTCAGAAACAGGGAAAGCAGCAGCACAGAGTTCAGTCAGCAAGAGAAGATGTGAATTTGAAAGACTCATGGGTCTGAGCAACTGGGTGAAACATGGAAAGGACTGACCCTCCGCAGGTTGGATGTAATTCTCACATACCTCATCATCATCTTCTTCAGCTGCCAGCCATACCTGTCTTTCCTAACACAGCAATGCACAAGCCCATTTCCATGTGCACAAACAGCACAAACTGTGAATAAACGACATGATTTAGCTTAATGACCTACAGACAACCCGAGATCGGCAGCAAAGCTGCCTGTTACACATAAGGAGTACGTTCCTGGACAAAACGAAGGGCCAGGCTTTTTCTATTCAAGTTCATTCATAGTTGTACATGGTAAAATGCTTTGCTTTTAAAATGCATTTTACCGGATTTTGTTCAGGGTGTGATAACAGCAGTTATCGATATAGTACCTGAGCATCACCACAAACAACACTCTGCTTTCCATGCCTTAAAATAGAGTTTCAGGCGACACAGAGTAACTCCGAGAGCCAACGCTGCCAAAGCGCGGTTCCGTACCCGAGGGGGCACCGGTGCTGTCCTCACGGCTCCTTTTCAAGCAGCTGCGACACCCACCACTCTGTCTGCATGTTCGACGAGGTGACAGACCACCCCATCTTACTGCCATTTGACCCTTTAAGCTAACAAACACCATCTGAAAGACAATCTTCCTGACTCCTGTGTTGGAGGAAAAGATGGCTTGGGCACGCTGGAATCCTTGCTCATCCATCCTTTCAAGCTGTAACTTTCTTGGGCTGCTCTGATCTGTGTACAATTCACTTTATAACAAAGAAGTTTTCAGGAACTGGCAACACAACTGGAAGAAAATACAGGACTGGAGAAAAACCAAACAAGTCATCCTCTGAGCTTCTGATGACTTCCTCTGCTTTGTTCTCACACATCACTGCATGGTCGAGATTACCTTGCCATCACCCCCAACGCATTGCCAGCGCTCAGTCGCTGCTTTATCGTCTCTTGTGACACTGTTCATCTCGTGACAAGACAGACTGATTAAGGAAGTGTTGCTCCTGAAGAGCTTTCAGAGTATAAACATTATACATCTTGAACAGTCATTATTCATATTACAACATAGAAATATTTTTTAATAAATAACACTGCTAAAATAACGGAACCCTCTTGATTTCACTTATGCCAGGCTAGAACTTTTGATCTAACAGCAGTTACAAAGCTCTGCTATTTCTGCCTCTCTGAAATGGCCCTAAGTGATTACATCTGACCATGAAAAAAAAAAAAAAGTAAATAAAAGTGAAAACTAACATATGAAAACAGACATGCTTGCGCTTCCCTAGCTGGGCCAGCTGACCTCCCTCAGGCTGTGCAGCTGAGGAGGCATCACCTCCTTTAAATGAAGGCACCGACGTACAAGCTGCTGCCAATGCACTGGCCTGTGTCAAAAGATCCCAGCACAAAGCCTGGTTTGGGACCAGGCCCCCACATTTCCAGCCGAGAGGCTAGAAAGGCGCACCCACAGCCAAGCCGCTTTGCCGGCAGCAGCGCACAGGCAGCACCCAGCAACACGCCCGGCTCTCCCGTGTCAGGCAGGGCTGCCCTGGGAGATGGGCTCCAAGTGGAAAAAAACCCGAGTGACCTGTACACCCAGCAAACATCCAGAGGTTAAGTACAAATAATGGAGGGAAGAACTGGATCCCATGCTTTTCTGCATGATTTGCATGGCTGCCAACACAGGCAGAAGCGATGTCTTGCTAGACTGCAGAAGATGTGCACACACCCCTGTTTGAAGATGGAACCTCACCAAACCATCATATTTAATTTCCGCCAGTGACTTGTACATATATGCATCTGCCTGCCTTTGAAATTCAAAAGCTACAGCAGATGTTGCAGCAGGGATGGACCTGCAGACCAGCCCTGCTGTGAAAGGAGAGGGACGCTGGGTGACTTACCTGAGCGACCAGGCAGGGCTGGGGACTTCTGCAAGGACAACACACACGGGCTCAGTTTTAACTCCCCGTTCCAGTGGAAAACTCTCTTCTTTAAACTCCTTATCTTGGCAACTAAAGCAGACAAAAGAGCAAACAACATTCTATAGGAAACTTTTTTCCGTTGTTCTGGCAAGAGCGATACAGAAGATAACAACAACCTGGACACTCTTCCAGGCTACCTCCCTAAACCAGCCCACCTCCAAATCTCTCTGCTTTCATGAACTGCTGCCTACTCTGGAACTACAAAATAGTTTCTCCCATGCAGTGCAAGAAAAATATTAATTTCAGAGAGATTTTTTTTTCCAATCCTCTAAACAAACAAATAACCAATCACTTTAACAGAAAACTGTTTCCTGCTCCTAGCAAAAAAAATAAAGCTAATTTAATGGATTATTTTTCTCACTTGACACAAAAGGTTGCTTCCGGCAATTGTTTTTAACATGAAAATATTGAAAAATGTTTTCAGTATCACTGTACTATGTGACAATTTTAATCCTGAAAGTCAATAAGCAGAAACTATCAGGCTTGATTGCTTCTTTCCACCACACAATTAAAACAAATAAAAATCAGTATAACTAATGTAAGCAAACATAACAAAACTAAAGACAAGCAGGGTGGCTGAGTACACGGACACCGCTTACTCAGGAACATTGCAAAGTGCACCCACAACTTAAAACCATTGAACACGAAACCATTACATGTAGCTACTAGTCTGGCTGGATGCTAACATACCACGTTAGGTTCTGGACAGGCTACTTCAAAAAATACCAAAACACACACACAGGAGCAACAGCGGAACAGTCACAGCAAGTCCCGTTGCTGTACTCACTCGTAGTAAAGGTGCTACGAGACAGCAATGCTCGTGGCCTCCCTCAGCTACGAGGGACAGAATAAGGGCAGTCCCACAGTCCCTGCAAAAACCTCTGCGCTGGTTTCATGTCACCTGCTAGGGCTCTGTCCCTGGGGTGGGACTGGAACAGATCTCCTGAGTGCCCTTTCTCCGCTACCATGCAAATTCAGTCAACTGGGTAAACACCCTCCGAAGGGGTTAGGCTAAGGCCAGACAAAAAGCTCCTCCTGTGCAGCCAGTGATGCCCAGAGGGGTTTTCCCGAGGTGGCTGGTGGAAAACCCCAGCAGTGACTCTGCGGGTCCGGGCCAGGGCTGCAGCAGGCAGGTGGGGGGCCACAGGCACCCCCGACCCACGCAGCTCTTCCTGCAGCGCTCATCCAACCATGGCTCAAGTCTTCACACACAACTTCACTAGGCTTTTTTCCTCTTCGAAAGGTATTGTGCGACTTTTAGCATTTTCTTATACGAAACTTCTTCTTACACAAGGTAAAATCAAGAGAGACACGCACTTCACAAAAATCTTTATCAGCAGTGGCCCTACCAAAAGATTCAGGGAAAACAATGCCTTTAACAGATGAACAAATAAAGACAAGGAAAAGTAAATTATTAGTAATTAATGCTATGGGGCACGTTTCTGGTTTTGTAAGTGCACAAATGCTATGATCATCAAGGTGTTTGACATATTTGCTCCAATAATAAAAAAATCTGTTACACAAAATGCTGTAGGGCATCACGGCACATTGTTATCCAATAGACTAAAAACTTGAGTAATCAAGTTCACCTTTCTTACAACTGAGATTAAAAACAAAGTCCTGATTCTCATTTCCATGAAGAGTGGCTGTTGCTGAATAAATTAGCTCTAGTGCAAACAAGAACCACAAAAGGAAAGCTGGCCTAATACCGCGTGTTGCTATTAAAAGGATTCCAGGGCAATCTTCTAAGAAGTCCAGGATTAGAAGTAAGGTCAGAATTTCTGTTTTCTATAATCGTAGGAGACAAGAAGGCTATCCAAAGGGGAAAAAAAAACCCAAATAAATTTTATATGTCTCAAATAAAATATTTAAATATTTCATTTAATTGTTGAAAGTATCCACTTCAGTTCTGGCAGAACAATAGATTTTGTTTGAAATTATCTAACATGAAAAATACTGCTAAGTCTATTCATAAAACAGTATTCTATATTTTTATTTTTCAAACAGCAAGTGACCACATTTAAAATGCATCATTTGCAAATATAAATTATCAATCTATTAGTTTAATTAAAAATAAAGCAAAAACATAACTTCCCTTAGTATCACAATACATAGAAGGGTATTATAAACCCCCAAAAGACTAAGTTAACCATTAAGAAAACAATAATGTCAAAAGTGATGAAACTCATTAAGTTACTTAATGAATAAATCAATCCTAAGAATACAATACCATTCACTGTGATTATGTAAAAAAAAAAAAAAGCAATTTTTTCATTGTATTATACAGATAAAACAATCCAATCCTTCATGCCACATTTTGTAAACCATGATATAAATTACACTCACAGTCAAATGAACAGGAAGAGTAACTCCCAAAATACTTTAAGTTGCTTTTAGGGCAGAAATAAAGGCAGAAATAGAATTATTTAAAATAGATCAAGTTTAACCAAAAAAAAAAAAAATTCATTTGGTCAAGCCTGCTATCCAAATAGTTTTGTTTCCTGCAAAACTATTTTTCTATTTCGAATTAGGAAATTTAAATGTTTCTTTAACATATTATATGTGATGTATTGAACTATGTTAAAACCTTTTATACTTGTATCATTTTTGCCATGAGACCCAAACATCTTTCATGTACCTACACACATACACACATACATACACACTCACTCTCTCTCTCTCGATATCAGGAAATTCCTCATTTCACGGGAATAAAGAAACACTCATGTACTGATTTCTGTCAGAAACATGAGGAATATACAAATTCACACTTTTCAGGTTCCTACAAAACCACCTCTCACCTATATACACACTTTTATTGATGGAATTCAGGTTATGGTTTTTTGTCTAAAATAAAAAAGGGACGGAATAGATGTTGTAGGATAAAGAAATACTGTATTATCACTGAAATAAACCTATTGTCCTAAATTTATCTATATGGATTTTTTTTATTATTATTATTAATTGAAATACAAAGAAGGCATATGGACTTCAGGAAAATAACACTATATCAGAAAATGCACTGTAACAGTGTTCCACTATATGTATCATCAGGTTTTTCATAACACAATTTCTTCTGTACACTAGATTTTGTACTAACGTCTCTGTCTTCAAATTCATATTTCCAGATCCAATTCAGCACTACATAGTGTGCCTTCAAAATAAAAGGAGGTCACTTGCTTTATTGAATACCAAGTTCCCTTCCGGACAGCATGAAAAGAAAGACAAGACTACACAGACAAAGTCCAGTATAATTCATTTCCAACATGAAAATTTCAACTCCTCATACTGTTGCAAAATTCCTCCTACTGAAATGCTTTACTACAATAATAATAATAAAAAGCATACATTACATATAAAAGATACCAGTGTACTAAAAGTGACAGAAGTGGACTAGCAAATCCTTCAAAGCACATATTATATAAATGACTAGCAGTTAAAAACTTTTTTCTATAAAATGTAGGTCATATACATTTATAAATCAGGGTGGGGGGGTCTAAAGCAGTGATGACTGTTCAAATAGTTATGTTGCTCTGTACAATCTAATACCTATTCAATTCAAACTATAAGTTTGATGTTTAGTTTATCAGGATAAACCCATCTCATGATCTCATAGCTCATCATTTGAAAAATACACAACTCAAATGAAGAAGTGACTTTTAAGTTCACTGTTTATCTGCACATGAAATAAGAAGAGAACTACTCCTTTCTATTGGAGGCCAAGTCTCATCAGTTCAATATCAGGACTTAAAGACTCCACATTTAAGTAGAGGAATTGTCAGGAATCAGCACAGAAGCAGAATAGTATCTCTCATCCTTTAGAGACACAGCTATTCAACTTTTGCAGTCTTCCTCATCTCGCAGAAGTGCAGCCAGGCCATTCATTTCTTACTCAAAGTGTGTACAGATGAAGCCATAGACTGTCCCCCCTGCGACTGAAATTGTGCTCCAGCAGGAGGACATTTGAATTTATTTAAAAAAAAAAAAATTAAGAATATTATTTAACTCAAACAAGGCTTATTAACTCCCAAAGGTATTTTTGGAACTTATCCTTATGCTACTTGTAAAGTCAGCATTGTCATGTATTATTGCTTGCAAACAGCACATCTTCATATGCCTTCTAACAGAGCGGTACTGTAATCAGTTCGTATGTATTTACAGACTTTTTTGTTTGTTTTTTAAACAAGCTATAAAAACATTACATACTTTACAGACAATACAAATACTCAAGTCAAACAAATGGAATGCATAACAATAAGAAACGTCATAAAGGAAGACTGACATAAGTCCTTGATTGTCAAGACACATTTATATTTATATATAAACTCTAGCTGTGCAGAATCAAAGATTCAATCATAGGTACATCCTTATTTGATAAATCATATTTACAGCATGATATTGCATAAAAAAATAAAATAATGTTGTTTACACAATATTACCTTTCCATCCATTGGATTAAGGAAAGCAAGAAACAACTCTCAGAAATGTTTGCTTGCCTCAGTTTGTGTTTCCTACCAGAAGATGTCATTTTCGAAAGGAAACAAGGTTTTGTATGCTGAGTAGAGCAAAAGCGATTATAAATTTATCTCCCTGACACAAAGCAATTTAAAACCGAACAAAAGTTTAAATTTTAACTTAAAGACATTTCTTTTTACTAGCAGTAATACTTCCTTAGTACTTGTCCTTTGCAAAGTGAGTTTTAGCTAAACGCATCACATGCCTAACATAAACATGCATTACCGTAAGCTGAATGAACTTTCAAAGTTACAAGGCTTCATTTTAGTAAAATATTTAACACTAGGAAACTGTAACATTATTCCTCTGCTTCAGTACCAGCCATGCAATTTGAAAGTTCACATGTGTACTGGTACCGACTGCACAAGCATACCAACTGCCTGTTGAAATTTCCAAATGGATTCCCAGGAGTATTAGGATTTTCCCTGCGATTTGTAATGGTATTCAAACAAGCAAATGAAGAAGAATAAAAATCAAAGCTCTCAAAACCAAGAAAATTTAGTTAGCAAATATACATACATAAAGTAATCCAATGCTGCAAAATTCAGAGTGGATTCATCCAAATGTTCTGGTTCATTTCAAAGAGTTACTACACATCATACAAATACTATAAAAATATTCTGAACAAGCATGGAATATAACGTATCTGTCCAAGTGGAAAGTTTTCATAGGAGAACATGAATACTTTAGAATAAACTCCAAAAGTTACAGTAGAACCCAATAATTCGCAGCAATGCCTTAGAAACCCTTTACAAATGACAATTTTTGAAAATAGTGAAGAAGCAGGCAACAAAAGCAAGGATGTCACATCATAAAATGTACTTTGTTCATTTATTTTGACAACTGTAATTTAGTTTTCAATACTCGATGTACCTCCCAGTATACTCATCTGGATTCTGTAGTATACTTGGGTGAAGCAGTACAGTATTACCAATATGAGACCTCGCTACAGTACTTTTTAGACCATTGCAGAGAGGTGAGGATGAGACCATCGGGGACGTATAAACCTATCGGATGCTCTGATTAGCGGTCAGCGAATTAGCAAGATTTTACTGTACTTCTCAATTAACAATGAAAAGCTCCCATCATCCAAAAAATGGACAAGTACAATATAAAAATAATACAAGTGTTATTCACATGAATACTTTCTTGTCCTATTTTCTTCCTGAAACACAATTTTCCTAAAGACAACACTTGGAGACACAAGATCATAAACATAGTTCTTTTATCGTCCAATTTAAATTGTTTATGTTGTTATTCATAAACCAACATACAGTAATACACATGGTTAATCCTTCTCCCCTTGTAATTTATGATTAACTCATTCTCAAATCAAATGAAGAAAATGTAAATGCCTATTAGTATACCATTACAAGCTGATTCCTTCATTGTCTGTTATATTAATGGTAAAACATATCAAAGGATTCATGCTAAAAGGGACACTGTCAAGTAATTTAGGACTAAAATATGGACTATTAATATGGGTGTGTATATATATACACATATTGTGTGTGTATATATATAGTTTGGTAACAAATGTCATAAATTTCATCTTTTTTAAAATCAGCGTTGCCCTATCACTAGAAGATATCCCCCAAAAATTCCACCTTACACACACACACACATATTCAGTGCTTGCAGGACCTTTAAGTAAGGTCTGTTGTTAGCTCTGTGGAATAGAAATGCTCACTCCAGCCTTATGCTGACCGATTGAACAATACAAGAACAGAAGAGAAAACCAAAAATCACTTTTTTCCAGACATATACAGAAAACTAACAACTGAACACTGACCAGATCAAAATTAAGAGTGTGTATCTGTGGCAGATTAAAAGCAGCAAAACATGGGCAGTGGAAGATGTTATTAAATAATGCAATTATTAAAAAAGCAAAAACTTTTTATATAGTTAAACCTCCCAGAACTACATACACACTTATTCCAGAATAAAAGGCATGTACTCAGGAAATCATAGCAGTATATTTGGTTAACTCCTCCAGTTCAGAAAGCTTCAAGCACCAGCAGATCAACTCCTCCCACCACACTTTAACTGTGCGCGTGGAAGAACTCTACGAGACCGTCCCTGCAGGCTAGACTGGGACTTCCCAACACAGAGTGTGGCTGTAATGGCTCAGCAGCAGGCAAGGGAATGAGCTGTGACATAAGGAATAACAGGTCCTCAGCGGATTTCCGCTCTGCTCCGGGGAAGAGCAAGTTCCTTCACTCTGTACAATAGCTTGCTCACTCATGCACCCAGTCAGCGACTCCTGGGTGTGAAGACAGTATGGAGTGAGAGCTACTCCCTCCTACTCCCCAATCACTTTCTCACAGCAGAGCATCAATGCAATAACTTTTTAAAATAAAGGTGAGTCAGTCTCCTTAGGGAGAGGCAGGCTTTATTCCTCTTACCTCCCCATGGGGGCCAGAGAAGTGCAGTGATAATTTTTTTTTTTTTTTTGGCTTTTGCTGCTTGTTTAACAAATAGTACTATTAATGGCCATCTACTTGCAACAACAGGACATTAGAACAAAGATGCCAACACAGTATTTTTCAGGCAGGACAAGCTAGGATGTCATGGAAATGAAACACTGAAAATGGAACATGCATTGCAAGATGTGGCTTCTTCAGATACAGGGGCCGTATGTATTACACCTGTGCAAAATAGGATGCAAAGTCAAAAAAACAAACTGACCATAAAGGAAGAAAAACAGAGACATGAATCAGTTCAAAAATATTCTTTCAAATAAATTTGTTTACATGTATCATTAATAATCCATCAGGAATTTACTATTCTCCCTTGATGCTCATTCCTCTTAACTCAGAGCCAAATAGCTACACAAAATGCCTGGTAAGCCATAGCACACCGAAACACTTTCCTATGTTATACACGGGGTCAATGAATTGAAACAGAACCTGCTTCCTTATCCAAAAATACTAAGTAAGAAGTCTACATAAATTGTATTTCTTGTCAATATAAGCAGCAAGCCATGAATAACAAATGCACTCACTTTCTCCCTCAACTGTACCAAGGGATGTCAAGGCTGTAACAGGGAAAAGAGACAGAGTGGGATCAGTCTCCTAGTAATGAGAACTAAGAAAAATATTGCTACTCCTTTGGGAAGAGGTGGTAACTGTTTTATGTCCTGCTCAAGTCCTGTCTTAAGACAGGATATATTTTAGCCCCTTGAGAATGCAGTCTTTTCTCCTAGCTGATGGCTTCCTCTGAGAGATACCAACCAGCAACAGTGCTGTAAAAGGATGTATGTAATCCTATTAAAACAAACCCCAAAACATATACATACATACCTGTATACATACACAAGTGTGTGTGTGTGTGTGCTTTTACCTGGTTAATCAGCCTACACTAGGCTTAAACTGCCTTAAACTACCAGACAGTGTCCCTTTAGGGAAGGTGCAATAGAATGAACATACAGTTCAAAAATCTGTACTTGTTAACTTAAACTACACAATAGTTATGCTATTCAAATCTTACCACCTTAAAAATGCACACAGAACTACTTATCGTACCATACTGCATACTTTAAGACAAAGTACTATTCAAAAAACCATATTCATGGTACAGGAATAAACTTTGTAGTTTATTTATATTGTGAAACGCAACAAAAAGTTCTGATCACTCTCCTATGCTGGAAAAAGACATCCTCTTCACTAGCATTATTCACTGGGTTTCGTTGGTAATATTGTAATGACTTTCACTAAACAAATGCTAAAAAGATAGGGAGTTTAAATGCCCACTTCTTCAGCTTTCAGGGATACTTCAATAAATTTAATGATCTGAATTGTCAAAATTCTAGACAGAGAATTAAAAGAGTTTTATAGAAGCTAAGAATATCCAATTTCAATGTATATTGAAAGGAATAATTAGAGCTGTATGAGATGAAAATGATGCAACCGTATCAAACCTAAAAATGGTTTTATTTTTTGAGAAATTAAAAACTATCAAGTTGACTAAGTGCTCTATGTTAATCATGAGTATGTAGCGTAAGACACAATTAAGCTTTTAAATCTTGGAATACACAGTTTGTGTAAGCATTATGCAATTGGGAATGTCATCTACAGAGTATTTTAACTTCAAAATCTCAATATCTGCATATGAAAAAGTCATTAAAAAGTTAAATCTAGATTCAGCTGTACAAAGAAATACACATTACTTCAGGAACGAAGTAAAGGCTTTAGCAGTTAGGCATTTTGCTTAAAAAAGTTTTTAAAGTATTTTAAATTAATTAAGTTTTTAAATAGTAGAGTTAATCTATCAGAATTCATTTTTTCCTCCAAACACAACCCAAGGTAATGAAAAGCAGAAATAAAGGGCACATAGTCTAAATTGACTTTTGAGAGAGATGGAAGAAAGATTATTTTTCTAGAAAATGCCATCTTTTAAAGCCATATTTGCTTGACTTTGAAACTTATTGTTTATTCTGTGTGTTTAGTACATGTTGATTCCCTGATGAAGAGAAATGACAATGCTGACAAGCTTAGAAATGACAATATGAATAGGATCAGACAATAAACTGTCCTCCCAAAGCATACAAGGAACCCAGTAAGGAAACAATCATGGGGGAAAGTCTTACCTGGGGATTTTGTTTATTTTAAATTTCATAGAAGGTAAAATATTTCCTGAATTCAAACAAGTGAATAAGAAACTGCCTTTGATAGGGGCAACAACATCAGGCAGTTCAACGACTGGTGATTAACCGGAAAAAAAAAAAAAAAAAAAAAAANGCAGTTATTGGTCTTGCTAGTATCAGCTTACTTTTGTTTTAACATAGCGCTCTTAAAAGCTGTACAGAACTCCATCTTACACAGAGCAACCCCCTTTTGACAAATGTGTTCTAAAGTGCCAGTATTATTTACAAAGGTTTCTTAGCCAAAAGTCTGGCCCGTTGTGGCATCAGGCGAAGAAGTCATCCCAGCTCTGCTATCATTTACATTCACCAAGGGAAATTCTGGGAAATCAGCACTTGTCCCTGGTCCCCGAAGGTTCACCTGTCCATTGGCAGTGCTAAACTGAGATGATATTCCAGCTCTTCCCCCATGGTACTGAGCTCTAAAGGGCTGCTCAAAGGAGCTAATTTGATATGCTTGATGAACAGGCTGTGCCTCTGCTTTCTTCTGAGAAGTTACTTGATCCAAGAAGTCCTGTGTAGAGGAGGAAGAAGAATGATTTGCCTCATCACCTGAAAAGGGAAAAGGGTGCTGTGAATCACCAACGATTAGTCCAAAATGAGACTTGTCTGGAGTTGTTCTTAATGGAGAGTTCATTCCTGATCGAAAGCTATTGACGGGTATAGATGTGTAGACCTTCTCCATGGAAGGAAATGCTGGCTGGGTTGTAAGAGTCTGGTTATCAGTCACAAAATTAAGGCTCGGGTTGTTCAAATAGGCATCATTTTGGCTCGTTCTGTCCAAAGCTTGTTGTAAAAACTTTGAATATTCTTGTAACATACTAGCTTTATCTGATGAGGAAGCTTGAGAGCTTGTTCCAACTGTCTCAGATTGGGTGACCTCAGATACTTCAGAAGAATTGATTGATATACTGGAGGTCACCTCAGTGTCAGCCACACTGAAAGATATCTCATGTTGTCCATTAGCCTTGTGAGAATAGTGATCTAAGAGAGTTTGCAGTACCTCATCTGGAATGACATTTTTGTCATGGTTACCTTTAATTTCAACATTCAGTGCCTGTGTGTCTAATATTGAGGCTGTAGCAGTTTCATCAATGACGCTGGCCACAGCTGCCTGTGTTACCGAAGGCTGAGATGCTATGGTACTTACATTCAAGGCATATTCTCGACTGTTATTACTAGCTGCTTGTAGATACCTCTTTTTTTTTAAAAATTG